>BQNB010086737.1:0-28107 GCA_026074375.1 Tanacetum coccineum | reverse complement strand
AACGATAATTAGAAGATTGATTCTGGTATTCGTTTGAATCAACAGATTCAATTTGTTATCCCGTTTATTACACTACATCATATGGTAAGAACTTGAAAAATTTTACTTTTCCTAACATTCGTTTAAATTAAACATGTTTTTGTTTTATTTTTTTAAAATTTATTAAGTAAAAAAAAGTTGTTTGTTGTTTTTAGGTAATTCACCAAACAAGTTTTCCATTCGTATCCAGCATGGTGGAAGCTTATGAAGTTTCCAGATATAGAATATCAAGGAGGTAAAAAAAATTTGTTTGATTATGAGGATAGATTGTTTTGTTGTGCATGAATTGGATAAGATGGTCATAGAGTTAGGACATGGTAGTTTAAAGGAGCCTATGTATTATCTTTATTTGAGACCTATGAGTGATATGTGATGAGGACACGATTAATGAGCTTGCCGAGGAATATATGAAGCACCTAGAGCGTGGCAAGATAACAACAAATTAATAACAAAATATGGTTTCCATATTTTGATTATTGACTTTTATTAATAATAAAATATGGTTTTCATATTTTTATTATTGACTTTTATTTTGTTTCCTTATTTTGTTGATTCTAATGACGAGGACACGATTAGTGAGCTTGCCGATGAATATATGGAGCACCTAGAGCGTGGCAAGATAATAACAATTTAATAACAAAATAAGGTTTCCATATTTTGATTATTGACTTATATTAATAATAATAATAAAATATGGTTTCCATATTTTTATTATTGACTTTTATTTTGTTTCCTTATTTTGTTGATTTTAGAGAATCCTGGTTATCTTTTTCCTCAAGTTTAGTTATTCTATAAATATAGGGCTTGGGTTAATTGTTTAGTCATTCAATATTCAGTTATCAATAAAATTTCAAGACTTTAAGTCTTTATCCCTTTGTGATTCGTCTTGAACCCTAGTTAGGGTTTATAGCACACTTTCGTTCTGCGTCAAAAACTCTTTCATAGTATCAATATATAATTTTTTAGACTTGATTTTTTTTCTAAAAATTTATATAATTAATTAAATAAATAAATAAAATTACGTAATTCAGGTTATTCGATTTTGTTTTCGATTTTACCAAAAAAAATTAACCAAATTAATGGAACCTATAATTTTTTTTACCCATTCCAATCTTAAAGGTCGGGCCCATCTAGGCCTAGAGCTGAGAATATTCCATCCCTATGGCAAACCGTAGGGTTTATTCCATCCTGATCCACGATCTATCATTTTTTCATAGTCATCGGTTCGGTCTTAGCCGGTCATTATATTTTGTTGAACCGGACCAAACAGACCTAAAGCCAGTAATGACCATGTCTCGTATTGCACAAGGAAGTTTTAATTATTATTATTTCAATTATGTACGATTGCATAATTCATGCATGATTGCAACGCGGTTGTATTTGGACATAAGTGACAAACTCATATTAGTTGCGGAGAAGCTAGTCGTGTCGCCATTAAAAATTTAGATTCTATGGCCACTTAAGGGTTGTTTGAGTTTCGGGTTAACATTAAGATGCTCTCTAAATTAAGTCGTTCTGACTTTGTCTTTGATTGTTTATTGCGATATTAACAAGGAGTTGAGCCTTGTCTATATTATATATTTGTATGCCCAAAGGAACACTTGGAACACTGATTCAATGATCCACACAAAGCATGTTATAAAGATTGTTTCATTTTTGTAGTCATATACTCATATATAGATCTAGCGGCTTTTCAACATTTAGATGATTTCTTTGCATTTAGGCAGTTTGGTTCCCATGTTGAATAATTCTCGAATATATATGCAAAGGGTTTTTCTAACTTGTGCCCTAGGGGCACATGTTAAGAAATGGTCCACAGCCTGCGTGTCACCGTCTGAACATAGACCACTCAGAAAATGACACGCACGCAGTGAACCTTCCTTAACTTGTGCCCTAGGGCACAAGTTAAAAAAATCCATATGTAAAACAACTAAAGTTTACTGATGAAACTCATTTTCATTATGAAATTCAAGTTGTTTCTTTTTCTAAGATATACGATGAAGATATACAACAAAAAGTGGAGTCGTAATAGCATCCTTGACTTATTAAAAAAATTATATACATATATACAATTTATTTTTCATGAAACCAACCGTAACTCATCAAACACAACGACACAAGAGAAAACACCCATATGTGTAAATGCAAGCACTATCTAGTATAAACACCAGCACCTTTGATCTCCATATGTGTCGCTATGTCACCACTGTAAATAAAATCTAATCCACTTCTTGGACGGTCTATATATTCATTCATGCTTTAATTAGATGCATATTCATTAAACAATGATTTCAAATAGTACTACGCGAAATGAGTAAACATCTCATTTTTAAAGTGTTGCCTTACTGAATTGGAAGTTGTATCTTGGAGAGGCCAAAGTCCTCCTAAACTTCAAAGACAATTTGAAAACTATAGTTCATACGACATGCTAACTGAGCTATAATCCATGTTTGAAAAACAAGTTAGAGTTGAATTGTTTGATCTTCTACAGACTTTTCATGCTTGTGAATAGAAAGAAGGTGTTAGCTCATATGTTCTAAAGATGAAGGAATGCCTCAACTATGTTTTACCCCCAAGCTATTTCAAATGCACTACAAGAATTTTAACTTTTAGGGACGATGCATGTCGTCCATGAAGGTTACAAAATGTCGTCCCTAAAGTTCTTAAGGACGATATATCGTCCTTAAATTTCGGGACGACATTTGGGCCCGCATAAACTCAAACGAAACTCTTGACCAGGTGGGCCCGAACAATTTCGAGACGACATTATCGTCCTTAAAGTTTTCTTAATTTAATTTATTTACTCTTGTAATTTTTTTATAAAAGACATGGAAATTAAAATAAATATTTTTTAGAGACGACAATGTCATCCCTATATTTATTTTATTTAAAAAGAGTTTTATTTTTAAAGTGTATAATTGTTTAAATTAAATACCACATAGGGACGACGATATCGTCCCTAAACTCATTTTATAAAAAATATGTAGTTTTACATTTTTCTAATTATTTCGCATAAATGTACTTCGGGACGACTTGTTCAAGCTCTAGGGACGAAAATGTCGTCCCTAAATGAGCCTGCACACTAACAAACGGCAGCAAAAAAGCTGCATTTTCTATATTTTTCCGAAACTTCTTCCGGAAAAAATCTACCCAAATAAAACCTGTAATTGACCCACAAAAGTATGAAACAAAATTACTAAACTTCATTCATCCATTTCTTTGTTCCAAAACAATATAATGAAGTCATAGTTTTCGCAAATACGATACAATTAGGCTAATAGTAATATACGAACAGAAATTACCAAACTATGTCAATACAAGTAACATACTACATACCCCTACTCGTCATCCGATGATGATGTAGGTTCATTATTACCATTACCATCTTCATTATTACCATTACCATCTTCATCATTACCATCTTGATCATCACCATATTCTTCATCATTTGGTATGCGGCTAGATCCGGGATTAATTACTTTGTAGTAGCGGTTAGGGTCGGAATAAGGGTCGGGAATAGTCCCGGGAACGAGAGTAGTAGGGAGTGGGGGAGGGCTGAAGGAGAAACCACCTACTTGTGTTTGTTGTTGGTTTGTAGTGGCTCATGAACTTATCTAAGACGAGTTCGACCCTTGTTGCCCGCTCATTAGCCAACTCAGACTGTTTAGCCAACTCAGCGCCAAATCAGCCCGTTGCGAAGCCTCCTCTTTTTCCACCTTTCTTTATCCGCAACCTCTTGCCTAATGATCTCCGTAATTTGTTCCCGTGTGCAATAATCTTCGTTGGCGAGAACTAGAGCCGATACCCAACGGTAACCTTTGCCCACACCCGGTTCATGTTCCCGATTGGTGCTTTTAGTAACATCTGCAATAATTTGTTTAGCAGACTTGAATTCGATGTTGCGTGCATTGACTTGGTCTTTGATAGACTTCATCCGTGCCTGTGTAGTTAAAAAAACAAGTTAATATAGATTTTCTCAAAAACAACTAACCAAAACTATACTTACAACTAGACATATTACAACTAGGAAATTCAGGCAAGTCTACATTCCAGGATTTAGTTGGCTAGATTCTAATCTTTCTCGAGTGCACTTTATGATTATGAAGTCAAGGGCAGATACATTCCAACATACCCAAAGAAGAAGCAAAAAAACAGAATACATTGAAATAAAAAACAATTGAGGCATGTCTCATTTGTGTTAGTGGTAGTTCAAGCGTTGGCTTGAGGTTAATGTGGTATTTCAGCCACATTCCATTGTTCCTAAACGTTTATTGTGATTAATTCCATTTACCGGGGTAACCCATTACCCCCAAAAAAAACAACTAACAAACCAAACAGCCCTTTTCGACTCAACCAAAAACACATTATGACAACGCTACAACAACCAAACACCCATTTGATTGCAAAACAGAAAACCAACACCCATTTTGACACTAAAACTACAAACCAAACAGCCCTCTTTTGACACATAAAAGAGCAACCAAACATCCCTCTATTGATAGAAAAATCAGCAAACAAATAGGTTAAACGGGTAAAAATTCGCCAATAAGTTATGCAAACTTACTGTTTTGTACATACTTGATCATTTTAAATGTGTACAACGTGTATATTTTCCATGTCTTGAGGCATATCAACGTATAAAACCACAAACTGATATAGCATCTAATACAATACCTATCAGAACGCACTACATTCTTTTGTGTTTGCAGAGGATTGAAAAAGTAATCTACTAGGTTTAGTCGATTTAATCTTCGTTATACTAACTGGTGGTGGTGTTGTTTGTGTCATACTGATAGCACTAAATGCAAGACTTCCTTACCAAACATTAAATTTTTTTAGTTATATCACATACGTGGACTTTTGTACAAAACAGATCATGCAACTGAAACATACTAAGGCTGTGCTTGAATTAACATGGCTTATTAGGCTTTTAGATTAACACTCACAAATTATTTCTATTTGATCACCTCTAGAAGACTATTGTTAGCAGCCATATTTCTCTAATTATAGCAACAAGTAACACCATGCAAATGTGATGGAGTGCGTGTGTTGAGAACAAAATTACTTACATAGAGAGCTTCGTTTTCACTGTTGTCAAAGATGCCTTCTTGGGAATGCCTATCCCTCCAGTGGGTGATTAGGTCCTGATAACGGCCCTTCTTGACATACTATATATACAATATAAAACAAATTAATAACGAACTATATATAAACATTATAAACACCTTTAAAATATTATAAAATTATATAAAGAGTCTTACATATTCATGCCGTCCTTGAGCAAATGATTTGGAACCTTGATAAGTCTTCTCTTTTTGGCTCTGTTCTCTTTTTGGCTCTATTCTCTGCATACTTCCCTATTTTTCCACTCGCTTCGGATGAGCCCACCAAACTTTTTCTCCCAATCCGCTTGGTATTTCTTCCGGTCATCCTCCGGCGGCATGTTTCGCTTCGCCTCCTCTACCGACTCCCATGGTGAGAAATATTGAGCCTTAATCCTGTTTTTGAAATGACGATATTGTTTCTTCATACTCTGCCCAATTGGCTTGATTATCAATTTCCTCTCGAAGGATTTTGAAGGATTCATGCGCAACTACATTATGCATAACATGGGGAAGACAATAGATGAATTAGATGCTATGCATGAAAAAGGCTTACCAAGCCATTCCATGCGTCATCCATTACAAAGTTAGCACTTTTTATGTCGCGATGTATGACGTTTAACTTGTCATTCATGTTGTTTTGAAGGTAACTCAAACCTGCTGAAATATCAAACCATATCTGTACATGTCGAGCCCAAATAAGACTAGTCGTTTCACAAACAACCGTCACAACTTCCTTAAGAAGCATGCTCGTCTCACACCTTCATCACAAAAGGAGAGAAAATATATTAGTACTGTAAATGACTCTTATGTTGGCCTTTAATATCCAAACTAATGTAAACGTTATGAGCTACTTGTATATTTCGTTATCTTTTGTTGAATATAACAAAAATCAAAGAAAACGAAAAAATATATACACTTCAGGCCATATCACTGTTCTCTAATCTCTATAACCATATCATATATACTTGTATCATAAATATCTGTATAACAACCTTAATATAATATAATCATCAATCTTTTACCTACTAAAACAAAAATATAACAGATCTTTGTGCAAAATATTACTCAACCAATCAGAAACATAACTTGCAAGATTAAAAAGAACAAAAGAAGTGATAAAATGAATACATATTCTGAGATCTGGTCATCAGCTACATAGATGGTTGACATCTACGAAATAACGGCCGTGATGTTAGTAAGATTGTGTTTTCAGGTATTTATAATGTGACTGGTCTGAATATCTGATTATACGCTGGGCCAGGTTAGACATAACAGGCTTTAAACTAACTCTTTTGGGCCACTACTGACTGAAAAAGAGAATGGTTCGTTGGTGACTTGGTGTTTCTATTTATAGTTTTACATTTTCCGGTTAATTTTTAGTTTTTAACCACTTGATAAGACAAATTATTTTAATATAACTAGTTTAAGGGTCGTGTAATACACGGACTGTCCCAAAATATATCTTTATAATAAATTAAACAAAAGATGATGTTAGATAGTCAACTTTGCATTTAGGCGATGTCAAGATAAGTACGTTTTTTATAATGTTGGTTGTTTGTATAGAGTTTTGCATCTACAGGTAATATATGCGTCGTGTCTTGAGGAATGAGACGACTACATTGAAAGAAACATAAAAGTTCATGCACAAAGAAACCAGACAGTACAATACTACAATTAAATTATCAAAGTAGACTGCAAAACAACCACGGTTCGTATAGTACTCAGTACAATGCAGGTAATTGCTCAAAGCCAACTCCTTAGACTTTGTGTGTATTCCTAACTATGATATGCTTTTCATCAAGCTTGCCTATTCTCTTGAGATGATACGTAGTTAAACATACTTTCTCATAAACCTTGTTAATATGATATTTGGAGAATGTCCAAGCTACAACATCACATCGTGCATCACAAACTTTCTTATGGCTTGACTTGAGTTGAGAATACAAAAAACATAGCTAAACAATGTTTAAGTGTGTATCAATCAAACTTCTCAAATAACATCAACTTGGTCATGGTCAATCAAGGAAGAGTTAAAAACCTAAACAATGAAAGTATTATCAATCTTATATGACATTTAACTTCACCTATAGCTTCATGTTCACCTTCACCTTTTGCCTAAGTTACATTCACCTTTAACTTCATGTTAACCTTCACCTACCGTTTGCGATATTCTACTTCGGATTCACCTGAAGCCTCATTTGCACGTCTTCCCAGTTTGTCAAGCAGGCTCCTATCACATGTACATGTGGCCTACAAGTAAACTGGAATAGATTTGATTTCATTAAACAAACATAAAACACGGGAATTTCCATACTACGTTGAATAGGTTCAACCGGTTAGAATTTTAAATTGGTCAATGAAAGCCATTATGAGCACCAAATAACTGCAGAATAGCTTTATCGAAGATAATTGAGAAATAAAAGTTTGTATATGCACAACTGTTTAGCAGATTATATAAGCTAATAATAAAATCATCTAAAAGCCATTATATCATGCACGCGTAAGGTTTACGTACCTAGAATTATTGTAGATAGAACTTTACAAAATTACACTTTTCCTTAACCTACCAACGACATTAAGATATGCTGACCTTGATTGATAAACAACTATGAAAACATAAAATCATCTAGTTGCTTCGATGCAGAATTTGTGGTACAATCCTTATAAAATTTGTATAGAATGTATCAATTAACCAAAAAGACAATAGTGTAAAATATCAAAAATAAGTTTCTTTGATCCACAGTTGAAATTATGCCATGAGCAGCAGGGCTGTAAACGAACTGAACGTTCAGTGAACATTTCATGAACCGTTCGGTAAAAAGTTCGTTCATGTTCGTTTATTTATTAAATGAATGAAAATGAACATTATTTTACGTTCGTTTAGTTAAATGAACGAACATGAACACAAGTCACGTTCGTTCGTTTATGTTCGTGAACGTCCGATTAGGCGCTTATTAACTTTCGTTTATGTTCATTTGTATGTTTATGTTCATAAGTCATATATTTTAATTGTATACTTTTAAATCTGGTATGTTCAAATAAAACAACACTTATAAAACATATAATATTATGCATAATTTGATAATATTTAATGTTTTGTTTCTACGTTCATTTATGTCGATCATTTATGTTCGTTTAGTCTCTTAATGAACGAACATAAACGAACATGAACAACTCATTTTCTTAATAAACGAACATGAACAAGAAAATTCGTTCGTTTAAGCGTCTGTGTTCGTTTATTTGTCCGGTTAAAATTAAATGAACGGACATGAACAAAGCTCCGTTCGTGTTCGTCCGGTTCGTTTACAGCCGTAAGCAGTTGGCATTTTCCAACATAATTTTGTAAATGAATCTTAGTTTAGTCTTTTTTTTTAAACAATACTCTTCTAATCCTATTTAACAGGTCAATCTGTCCAAAAGAGAGTCCACACGATACCATTTTTTTTTTTATTCTAGTGTTGTGCGGATATGTGTGCATCAGTGTATGTATCATCGTAAGTAACAGGTCAATCTGTCCCAAAAGAGAGTCCACTTTACCATTTTTTTTATCCCACAGGTAAAAAGTCATATTAAAATTGACCATTAATAAAAGATGATGTTCGTAAAGGGGTTTGCCATAGAGATTAAATAAACTATCATTTTGTTTACTAGTTTTAATGCTCGTGCACGCACTGTGTTTAGGACAATCGTATTTTTTTTAAATACATATATATGACCAAAAATAAATAAAAAAAAAATGTTTTATTTTTATTTGTTTTATACGTTATGTTATAGAGTATTATCCGAATTCATATGAAGAGTGAATTAGATTCAGTAATCTTAAAATATAATTATATGAGCTTTAGATAATGACAATTTTTATTATTTGGGGTGGGGTGGGGGTGGGGGGGGGGGGGGGGTGTGTGTTAACTTATTGTATTACTAAGCTCGACATTGCGTGAGACCGACTAATCTCATAAATAAACAACGTTCTTTAGGTAGCCCGAAGTCGGCTCATGTGAACCTTCGAGGCAAACAAGGGGATTAGATTTATTCTCCTCGATTCATTTTTTCGAACCATAGGACCTCTATACAACTTTAAATAGGTCATGGTTAATTTATACCCGATTGTGAGGATGAGTATGAGGAGCAGATATGTGAATATTTATTTGACCACAAAATATAATCTAACTCGAATCCAGAATATACAAACAATATATACTCGAAAAATAGAGCCCTAATAGGCCAAAGATAAAAAACAAGTACCCCCAAAACTGCTAATCTCCATATCTTCACAAACCTCCTCCCACCTCTAAGCTTGAAACATAAACCCCACCCTATCAGACCCAGAACTAACGATCTTCCACACGCCGCTCTACTACCCCTCCACCCCACCTACATACATAATACGTACCATACCCCACAATCCAATAATTACCCCCCCCTGTTAATAAATCCACAATACACACAGACAACCCACACCCCCTCACCCCTCGAAATTCCCCGCATAATACCGACACCCACCACGAAAAAACTCAAACCCACGACGCCACTCGAGAAGCACGACATGTCA
Source organism: Tanacetum coccineum (assembly GCA_026074375.1). Taxonomy (NCBI): domain Eukaryota; kingdom Viridiplantae; phylum Streptophyta; class Magnoliopsida; order Asterales; family Asteraceae; genus Tanacetum; species Tanacetum coccineum. The sequence continues at coordinate 18,411 of BQNB010086737.1, read as the reverse complement.
TAACACGTTCCCAACCATACCCATGACACAATTCCCACATATACACAAAAATGCTCCAAAACCACTAACTCCCATAACCTACCTTACCAGTACCCCCCCCCTCCCCCCCCATGACCTCCACAATAGCCCCCCCCCACACCCATCTCACTCACTAACTCCCCAAAAGACACAACCATAACAAACAAAACAATCAATTTAACTTGATGAAAATCATAACATATGTTAATAAACCCCCAAAAAATATCATAGCTCTGTCCAATCGCCACAACCTAATCAAGACCCCTATTCAACATGATACGAAAAATTGGTTGCTCGAGAGCAACTCACAATCGCAGAACCCACAAATAAATTCCTCTACCCCCCGCAATATAAACCTAAATACCACTTAAACCCGCACACCCTACACCTTACACCCTAACAACCGTTTAACAAATAAAAACAAAAAACCCTAACACCACCCCCCATACCCAAACACCCAAAGCCCCACCCCCCACCAGCAACTAGAATACCACCCCCAGCCATAATCCACCCACCGAATGTTCAACCACTATCCTAGCTAAAATCAAAATCAATGACATCAAACACGTCCCACACACCCACATGATATCATTTCCAATACATTAAACCCAATTATAAAAAAAAAACCACACCTACATTAGAACCAGAAAACAAACCACTTGGAAAGCAACACTGACAAAATTCTAACAAATGTGAAACAATACTACAAATCAAAACACACTGGGCCTACCTAAGCAGTAACGACCAATAAGACTTTCTGCAAACACATCATGAACAATCCACACCACCGGTGTGTTACTTTTACTTACCTCGTATACTTGATGAACTCACCTAAGTTTGAAATATGAAGCTGCCATCACCTCTTTCATCTCTGGCCTTAATCACGAATTTGCCATTAAAGATCTTGGTGATCTAAACTACATCTGGTGGCTAGAAAGTTGCCCTACGACAGATGATGGACTTTTCCTTACTCAATCAAAATATGCAACTGATATTCTCCAACGTGCCAACCTCTTTGATGCCAAACCGGTTTCCAATCCTTTAGCCCCACATGTTTCATTTACCGGTGCGGGAATACCTTTTCCTGAACCTACACTTTACCGATCCTTAGTAGGGGCACTACAATACTTAACCATCACCCGACCAGACTTGTCCTACGCAGTCAATCAAGTTTCCCAATTTTTGCACGCTCCTACAACTGATTACCAGTCAGTCAAGCGCATTCTTCATTATGTTAAAGGTACCATCTCTTTTGGTTACTCCGATGCCGATTGGGCTCGTTGTCTTGATACAGGTCGCTCTACATATGGCTACTCAATTTATCTAGGTGGCAACCTTGTATCTTGGAGTGCTAAAAAGCAGCCCACTGTTTCTAGATCAAGTTGTGAATCGGATATCGAGCCATGGCCAACAAAATACTACACGTATCTGCAGAAATAAAGAAATATTACAAGGCTTGTTACATATACACAGAATAGAATGGAGCCCTTAAACTATATGTTTAAATTTATTACAAGGCTTGTTACATATACACGTACCTGTTTAAACACTATTGACAGCCGAGGGTATATACATAACAGGCAAGGCGGAATGAATTACTTGTAACAATCTCCATGATATATATGAGACGGTTTTCAGTATCAATATGTTTCGAAGTGACTATAAACAAAAGCCGGGGGCAGACGTTGTCTAAGGTTGGTTTGTTTCTTTAACGTCCAGTCTTCTCACACGGACAATTATACGTGGTTGTGTCAAGAGTAAAAAGCAAACAAGGTCTAAAAATAATTTGTTGCGACAAGGACACAGTATACAAATAAGATAACTAAGCAACATTCAGCTCCAATTACTAACATCATGAAGACTGAAAAATAGACTACATTTCCCTTATCAGTGAAAGCATCCATACATCCAAATACAACATACATCCTCACATAAGGAAACATGAACACCATCACATGAAGTCCTCGTCTGCTATGCCCAATCTATATAGGAGAAGGACTACATTTCCTAGCTACCACTAAGTTAGCAACCAACTAACCAAAGTGCAGAACCCCAAACCTCACGGCATGGCTAAAGGAAGCTAACAAAGGCAGACATTATTCTCTATTATTAGATCTCCACCAATCAATATAACCTCAACATCCCATATCCATCCTCGCTGCACTTGCAGAACTACATCCCATTCAGTTGCTACTCTGCTAATCTCGCGTAAATGTTTTACCGACTTCAAGCTCATTAGTTTTAGTTTGATCGTCTTATAATGATTATAGCCAATATGAATTATATCTCCCCAAGTAAACTGTAATAAATATGAAAAGTACCTTTTTGCTCATTTTCTAAAGCTTGAAACTCAATGCCTCTCCCATACGTAACACAACTTCCACAATATAGCAACCTGAGAAGTTCTCCAATGAAACCTCAAAATCGACATCATCCTTCACATATGAAAATCTATACAGCTCAATGATAGTCCACTTATCTTCTCTTTATGAAGTAAAATATGCATGTACCTGATTGTTCCCCTTATTGCACTTTAGGTTCACATACATGAGTTTAGCTGGGGACTTTTTAGTCCCTGAATTTTGAAGACCAGATGCACCCCTTATAATTGGCGCCTGGTGATATAAATGAGCTATCTTGACTTAAATCTCTGAAAATATATAAGATTTTCACTACTTTTTGAAACCTGCAACATGTTTTAAGAACTTAGAGAGATTAATAAGTCATAGCGTCCGTATACCCGTATACAAATGTCTGGTATGATTTTTTTTTTCTTTTTTTGATCCATAATAGGTGAAATAGCATCACACACACAGTGGAACCTTTGCTCTGAAATAGATCAACTCACGTAACCAACAGTTTTTGTTAGAAAGATTTCTTGCAGATATGAGCTCATTTCTTTCTCCCTTACTTCGCTCACGAGTGAAAACCATAGTACGATGAAAAAGATAAACAGTTACCGTTAAACACGTGTGATTTTGAAATATTCATTTGATTACATCAAAACAAATGTGCAAATGACAGAATTCTATAGAAAAACATATGAAGATGAGATGTGGTAAAAACTAAATCACATATGAAGATGAGATTGTTACCACATTGCTTTATTGAAGTAGGATCATTCCTTTGCAAAGCATGCTGTAAAGTTTAGTGATACTAATTCATTCTCATTATGAAATTCAACTTATTTATTATTATGCGATATAAGATAAAGATATACAACCAACAGTGAAGTCGTAATAGCAGTCTCGACTTACTTAAACAAATTTATATACATTTTCTTGTTAAGAAATACATATATACAGTCTCGACTTATTTAAACAAATTTATATACATTTTCTCGTTAAGAAAAATACATATATACAATATTTTCTTTATGAATTAACCAACTATAACCAATCAAACAAAACGACACCAAGAGAATACACTCATATGTATAAATGCTAGCACTATTTAGTATAAACACTAGCACCTTCAATCTCCTTACGTGTCGCTATGTCAACACCGTGAAGAAAATCCAATCCACTTAACGCTGTATGTATATATTCATCCAGGCTTCTATTAGATGCATACTCGTAAACAATGATTTTTTGATCGATTCGTTGTTATGGATAGTCTTTCTCAATTGGCGATGTGAGTTTCATGTGTGTTCTTGTAACAACGTATGATTTGAAATAACAACTCCGAACGAATAAACATCTATAGAGGTGGGCAAAAAAACCGGTTTTCAAACCGGTTTCCGGGTTGAAACTGAAAACCGAACCGGTCAACCCCGGTTTTGACCAAACCGGTTTCGGTTTTTGGCCAAACCGGCGGTTTGGAACCGGTTTGGCTTTTCACCAAAACCACCGGTTTGACGACCGGTTTTTTGAACCGGTTTTAGCTTTTCTTGAGATAACTGGATAGGATAACTGAATTTCTTGTGCTATAAATAAGGGTGTTGTATTACAAATTAAATCACAACTTACATTACATACAATCATTCTTAAGAAAAAAAAAACCTATCCACCTCAATCGCAAGTGAATCCGCCTCAACTACCACCGGTGTTGGTTCAACAAGTACAATTCGTGAAATCATACCAACCAATCGAACCCCCGAAGTTTGAAAAGACTTCAACATGTGCATTATGACCAACGGTCAAAAAAAAGCTCAATGCATTTCTTATCGGAGGGTTCCAACACGACGTTGAAGAATCATATAACTCATCCGCATTGTGAAGTATTAAAGGCGCAGGAATCCGGAAGCGGGGCAAACGTCGATGGGACGAGATGGGCAAATTTTCATGTACAATCCGAATTATCTTCGTGAACAATTCACGGGTTTGGTGATTCAACGAGGGTTACCATTCAACCACTTTGACCACGAGCAGACAACGAGGGTGTTCCAGAACACTATGCAACCAAGATACACTCATGTAAGTCGTTCTACTCTCAAACGTGATGCAATGAAATTATGGGTAGCGGCTAAACAAGCAACAATTGATGGTTTTGCTAACTTAAATACTAGGGTCAACCTAACGGATGTATGTGTTGCGGAACTACTTCTTAAAGTGTCGCCCTACTAAATTGCCTAATGTGTTGCGGACCATTTCGTTCCACGACATTCTTAATATCTCTGCTCTTGGTCCTTCCAAGAGCAAACCTTAGAATGTTGGCGCTCTTTATGTCACGATGTATGACGTTTAACTTGTCATTCATGTCGTTTTGAAAGTAACTCGAACGGTCTGAAATATCAAAGCATATTTGTACATGTCGAGCCCAAATAAGACCAGACGTTTCGCAAACAACCGTCAAAACTTCCATAAGAAGCCTGCTCGTCTTGCACCTTCATCACAAAAGGAGAGAAAGTATATTAGTACTATAAACGACTCTTATGTTGGCCTTCAATATCCATACTAATGTAAACGTTATGAACTACTACTATATTTCGTATCTGGTGTTGAATATAACAGAAACAATTATAAACTTCAGGTCACTAAACTCTATACCACATCATATATACTTTTATCATGAACATCTATATAACAACCTTATTATGATATAATCATCTACTATCTTTTAGTATAAAGATAATAGATCTTTGTGCAAAATATTAGCTTATTTCATTAAGCAATCACAGACATAATAGATACACTTCAGGCCATATCATATATACTTCTATCATGAATTTCAGTATAGCAACCTTAATATAATATAATAATCTATAACAAAAATATATTTAATCTTTGTGCAAAATATTACAGTAGCTTATTTCATTAAATATATATACATCAATCAATCACAAACATAACTAGCAAGATTAGAAAGAACAAAAGAAGAGATAAAATGAATACCTATTTTCAGATCTGGTCATGAGCGTTGACATCTAAGAAAACGGCTGAGATGTTACTATGTTAGTAAGATTGTGTATATCGGGTATATATAATGTGATGGATCAGGTTAGATCTAATTATGCTGGGCTACGTTAGCTATGACAGGCCTTAAAATAGTAGTAATTCTTTTGGGCCATTATTGTCTACACACTGTAACATTGGTACAGTAAATAATAACTTAGGCTAAAAAAGAGAATGGTGTTTATATTCAACAAGTTGGCTTATTGCCGCGTTGCGGCGGAGCCTAACTTAGTTTCGAAGGGTATTTAGCTACTGTAGTATGCGCTTTGTGGTGGGGACTAACTTAGTCTCCAAGGATATTTAGCTACTATAACATGTTTTTTCAGATATTTTGGTGTATGTAGCCAAAGTTATTAATATTATAGGATACGACACATAATATAAATAACACATACCTTGTTTTAGACGGAGTTTCTCTTAATGTTTGACTTGGCATAAAAAATGCATAATCAAGTGTTCAAACCAATGTATTAATGGTTCATTTTTTATTAGAACATATGCTGCCAATTCTTGTTTCCTTTTTTATCTTATTTCAAGCGAAAACATCATATCATAGATGTGTGTAGGACTGAGGTCATGAAACATGGTAGAAATGAGCAAACCACATAAAAGGCAGGGCATGCACTAAAGAAATTTGTGGTAATAGGTGAAAGTATAAGCCTATTTACTTGTAAATTGATAACTTCGCAAAATTTCAAACTCATATGAGTAACAAGCATGATTACTCGCGCGTTGCTGCGGGTCATTAATTTTTTTCGCGTAGTTGCGAGGCATTATTATTTTATAATTTTTTTTATTTTGTGTGGTTTTATTTTTTCGGCCTCATGTTTAATAGTTTTTTTTTCTTTTTCTTATATGGGCTTATGTGTGTGGCTCATGTTTAAAGGTTTCTTTTTTGGCTATACGGGTTTTTTTTTAATATAATTTTATGGGAACATGGCGTTTTTTAATGTATTCTGTGTGGGTTTATTTTTTCGGTCTCATGTTTAATAGTGCGGGTTAATTTTTGTGTTAAAATTTTATTTTTATTCTTTTCTATTTTTTATTTGTGCTGGTTTATTTTTTCGGTCTCATGTTTAATAGTTTGTTTTTTTATATATGGGAACTGGTTTCGACTGGTTTGTTGACCGAAACAGGTTCCTGTTTGACTGAAACCGAACCGAACTGGTTAACCGGTTTGCGCATGTCTAGTTTCACTAATACTTTTGTCAAATGGTTTATCTTTCAGCTCAAGGGAAAGCCATATGTTTACATATTTTTTTTTTCTTCATAATGAATGTATGCATGTGACAACGCACCAGATCCACCAAACATTGCTCCTAATCTCGATCCGTATTTCAATCCAAATACCAAATTTATAAATGTTTGTCACTATAAAATTTTGTTGCTATGTGCGGGTACTCGTCTATGTTCCATAAAAGAGTGACATATATGTATATATTTTTTGCTATTTACCCTTGTAAGTTACAATTGAAGTATAATAATATAAATGAATTCAAAAAATGTGTTGGTACTACATTGGATACTCACAAAGCAACATAAAACATGTTTTTTATGCATTAATCTTATATTTTGCTTTATGTTAGTTAAGAGGGGTCCGTGAGTAGTGTGAGGTTAGTTTGGACAACAATGGGGGATTTGAAAGGGCTAATTTGTTTGGTCATTTGGGCAAATTGTGCAAATTGTAAATTGGACATACAAAAGGGAAAACAACGACATTCATAGAAAGGGAAACCTCATCCTAAGAGATTGATAAGACATGTAAGTGGCAAAATTTGAGTGGTATTTGTAGTCTCTAGTGCACCAAGTCGGGTGTAATGGGTTGGCACGTTCATATATTTTTATATTTTATATCATTTCTATTACTTTCTCCATCTTATTTTTATTGTTTACTTTTTTTTTAAATATTTAATTTAATTGTCTATTACTAAAATTAGATAGGGAAGTTTGATCAAATTTATTATATTACCTTTGTTTGAAATTATTATTACAAATTTTAAAGAAGACTTTAATTAATTATCTGAGGATAAAACTGTTATTCTGTCAAAAAGTAAGAAAGGAAAAGCAATATTAAATACACTTTTCTTAAATTGTGTGTTTTTTGTCAGGGGACAATAATTTTGGAACGGAAGGATTATTTATTTTTAAATGATTAAAAAAGGTGAGTATAACAACAGTTTGTTAGAAAATAGTAGGCCCAAGCCCGGCTTGTGAGCAAAAGGTCCATTAAGGTTTTATATAAAAAAAATCTTTGTTTTATCTATGTTTATTAATTCGCTTGAAGATTTGTCTCCGCATGTTGGCGGATTTCTTCAACAACTAATTATGTTCGTGTGCGACGCTTTGATTTTGTTGTTGTTTGAAGATCAGTCTGAGCTTTCATCAACAAGTTATGTTTTTATTCCGTTAATGTTTTGTTTTTTTCTTTTCTAGTTTACTACTCCAATCCGAGCTTTCGCGATTTTGCCGCTCGGACAGCCGGGGGGAGGGGGGGGGGGGTATTAGTGGATAAATAGGCCCAAGCCTGGTTTGTGGGCTTCGAGTCCACTAGGGTTTACTCTACTTTGTAATCTATAAATAGCGGTCATAATAAATGATAACCTACGGGGTTTTGATTGTCTAACACAGTTAAGAAATTTGAATATGCTTAAACTATTGATGTAAAATTTTGAATAAAATAACTAAGATATCTGAAACAACCAACTGGGCTAGCTTAGTTAGCCACCAAGAGTATCCTTTAGTATGTGAGTTCCTCCACCAACTTAAAGTTGTGGGTTCAAGCCTCGCTGGAGGCATGCGTGAAATATATTGTGAGATATGTGGTATAGCTTGTGGAAAAAAATTGCCGTTATAAAAAAAATAACTAAGATGTTTGAAGCATTTGGTCATGTTAGAAGTTACTATTAGAGAATAGGTTAGTAGGTTCGAGTCTTTTTGTGAGCTTATGGTCCGTTAAGGTATCATCTCTTGTAATCTTTATAAATTTATGGATTTTACATAATAAATCACAACCTACGAGTTTCAATATTCAACATTGTATCATAGCCAAATCTCGACCCTTTCACCTAGCTGTTGCGCTTCCTCTCCGTGCCCTGTCCACAAATGTATGTCTCCAGCTCTATGTTTCTTCCTCGTAAAGAAAAAAAATCCTCTTCTAATTTTCTTTATTAGTTCTTTTTCCTAACAAAGTTATTGCTATCAAAAGCACTTCTAGTTTCCAAAATATCATTGTTGGCTTTCTAACTAGTTGTGATTTTCTCGGTTGTATTCATCAATCTTTTTCCTTTATACCTTCTTGTTCTTGATTCACAAATCTTGTCAAAAGAAACAAACAATGAAAGAAAGAAAAAAGTTTGTTTATTTGGTGATGTCTAACATACAATTTTGTTTATTTAAAACCATCCAAGGTGATGTCTAACATAAATATGTCGTCATAACATAAAGGTTTGTTCATAAACAATCCATTGTGCTGTTTAACATAAAAGTTTAGTTATTTAAAAATAAAACATAAACCAGTGTTATCTGGTTGCCAATTATTTGGATTGCTTTCAATATCCGTCATTTGAAGACTTCGAAGACATACATCCACTAGTTATCGGGCGCATCTTCATCTGGAAAATAGTTGTAGTTTTATTATTCAAAGTTTTTTTACTTCAGTCCGAGCTTTTGTGATTTCGCCGCTCGGACTGTGAGAGGGTATTAGAGGGATAGGTTAGTAGGCCCGGGCCCGTTTGTATGCTTAAGGTCCGTTAGGGTTTTATAATCCTTATAAATTGTGGGTTAATAATACAGCACAACCTACGGGTTTCAATATTCAACAGTTACGTATATATAGTTTAACCCATTTTCATAATTCGTGTTAAAAAATAAATCAGATCGACTTATTTACATTTGAATCTTTATTAAATTTCTAGTATTACCGTCACTTCCTTTTGTGATTTTCTTTCTATGATCGATATGACATATCTGTGGTCTGAAAAAGCATCGAAGTTGCCACCTTTTACTATTGTATGCATCCAAGTATTAATTTTTCTGAAGAATACAATTCTTAATCTTCCTATTGTAGCACTCTGACATAAATAATTTGACGTGACACTATATTAATCAACTTTTTCTCGTTATTCTTTTTTGCCCATGTGATATTTAGCCCCTTTATATATGTAACAATTTTCACCCTTTAACCCTTTATTTAATAACAATTTAGACACTTTATTATTTAGCCCTTACACTTTATTTATTAACAATTTTCACCCTTTAACCCTTTTGTTTGTACCAACATCTTATGCTTCAATTGCAACCTGGAGCAGATTATATGAAAGTAAAACGGAAAATAGAAAGAAAAAGATATCATATATCATGATTGCATAACCTCAAAATTCCCAGAAATGTTTTACTAAAATCAGATCATAGCAAATTTTCTTTTACAAATCAACTACTAGCCGAAGGTTATAACTACTAGATCATAACCACACTTTCAACTACAATTGACAAAGTAACTAATTGGCTACCCCGGTGAAAGTTGTTAACTCCAGGTAGTGTGCCATGGTGCTAACCCAAGTGTAATCTTTGGTCCATTCACATGCCAAATTCCTTGCAAGCTGATTCATTGCACCTGTTGATACAATAGAGAAATTAACACCCCTTTGCCTTCATAAATTGTAGTTTCATAAAAAATGAAAAGAGAATACCTTTAGTGGCTCCGTATATAGACCCAGAGGAAATGTGAACAAGACCCGAGACAGAAGAAATAAAAACAAGAGAAACTGCAAAAATCATCCCTATGGTTTGTAGTTTGTGGCATTAATCATCCCTAGCCGATACTATTGGCACTAATCATCCCTAAGTGGCAAATGTCCGACAAAAATCATCCTTATTGGGGATGATTTTTGCAAAAAGTTTAAAAAAAAGTTTTGCAAAAATCATCCCTCTAGGGATGATTTTTGCTGAACGTTTCACCACTCAGGGATGATTAGTGCCAATAGTATCGGCTAGGGATGATTAGTGCCACAAACTACAAACCACGGGGATGATTTTTGCAGTTTACTCTAAAAACAATGTTACTAACTCCAAATGATATAGTATATTACTGTAAATGCAGATACATGCGTTATTGTGTATATGACAGAGAAAAGCATTTAGGATTGCACTGAACTTCAAATTAAGAAAAAAAATAACTGACGTAAGCCACTTGGCCCTTTCAGAAAGCGCATTTTAACTAGCACAAACATCTAACTACATGTATTTTGCATCACAGCATTCCCAAGTATATGGGATAACAAACAAAACCCGATAACTTAATCAATAACCATTGAGCAAACCAGGCTAAAGTTTGTAACTAGTTTTAAATGTTCCAACCAATAGGCTCGAAATTGGAGCATCTTGCAGGTGATTCCTTTTGATTTTGTAATATCACAACATATTCCACACCAAATGTAACACCCTCAAAATGGGTCGCAGCGGAATATGGGTATGGGAGACGTTACTTCATAATACAACAGCACAAGATACAAGAGAACGACCTCTAAATGTGTCGTTTGAAAAGTAATCTCGTTGATTTCTTTGAAATTGATATAACATATGTCCCATAATTACATCACAATGAAAAGCTTGAAAAAAACCCAACGAGATTTGATCATTTGAATACAAGTAGAAATCCATAAATAAAATCTTGTCAATTTTAGACTCCATTGCACATCAAGTAAGCCATGCATCTAATTCACCTGAGAAAAACATGCTTAAAAGTGTCAACATTAAAGTTGGTGAGTTCATAGAGTTTTGTAAGTATAAACGTAAATGTTGAAATCCAAAGATTTATAAAGTATGTATGACCATTTCAATCCTTTTAATAATCGCCAAAAATGTAAGATAAATGTAGAACCGAAAGAGTTTAGTGTTTATTGCTTCACCGCAGTATAATGAAATGTGTTCAGTAATCAGTAATGTTCAACAAGATAGTGTGGACAGTGATTTCGTTGATTTTCCAAAATGTAGGGGTCAACTATAACAGATACAGCACCACATAAATAGTATCTACTGTTGCGCTACAGGCTATGACATGAAAGCTCGACATCTATGTATGCAAAATTAATGCAATTAAAGGCACCCGTGTAGATTGTTTAACCCATAACATTCCAAATTGTCTACGACATTTGTATGCATTGTGTTTCATGACTGTCGAAACTAGTAGAGTTACTCACGCCGAATAGGGTGTTCAATCCCAAATAGATCTTATTTATCACTTCGCGTTCATTAAATCCGGTCATCGGTCAAGAAATTAACAGTTCATGATAATGGGCAAAATGGTGGGGTGTGGTTATGTTTCTTAGCGCAACATGTAAACAGGAGATGATAACTGGAAAAACACTTGTGTCCAATAAAAATTAACCATTGTATTCGTAAATAGCTTTGAGTACTTAAATCCATAAGTAGAAAAGAGTGTGATATAAATCAAGTAATTGAGTTTGTAATGAGTATGTAAACAATTTCGTAAACGTGTATGCAAATGAGTATGTGACAAAGTATGAAACCAAGTTTGTAATCAACCATGTAATTGTGTTTGTAATGAATTGCAAAATCAAGTATGTAAACCAAGTGTGTAGAATAGTATGTAAAAGATATTGTAAACGAACATGTAAATAAGTTGTATTGAGCATGTATTCTCCCCCGAGATTTGTAAAGTAAATGTAAAACAAGTGAAAGAGGGGCTATAAACTCACCGTAAGTGAATGATCGATTATCTAATTCAAATAAGTGAATCGTCTCGGCAATCCGAATGCAACCTAATTATTTATAGGTCGTATGAGTATAATGTATTTTATATGAATAAAACATCACATGTTATATAGTTACACCACCACCTACTAGTTTTTATTAGATCTTTAACGGTTGAAATAATAATTAAACCGTACTTTGTTAAATAAAAGCATATGTACTTGTACCCGTAAAGAAAGTATTATTTTTCATTTACTAATGTATCATTTGTAAAAACATATGATTTAATGTTTTTATTAATTACATAATGATATTTCATTATTAATTTAATTGTTTTATGAAAATAATGTATACAAGTAAAAATAGTGCGCGCGATTTTTAAAACCTCATATCTTTATCGTTTTGACTCCGTTTTATACGTTTCTTATGTCCATGGCTTCGTATTTAGAAAGTCTATCAAAATGTCATATTTATAAAAATTAATCCCCTGATGAACAGTAACTTTTACTGTTCATCACAGTTTATAAAAACTGTTTTTATATAATTAATTATACGTAACTTGTTTAAAGCATAACTTGTTCATTTTAATTCCGTTTCTCGAGTTTCTTACGCCCTTGGATTCGTCATGAAGAGTGCTATGTTTATAAAATATTTATTTTTATAGATCAGATCTGAGACAGAAAGTATTTATATAAAATAACTTTTATAAAATTACTTTTATACGATTAATTAACGTAAACTCGTAAATGTCATATCTTCTTCGTTATAAATCCGTTTTTCAAGTTATTTACATGCTTACGATCCTTGTGAAGAGTACTAATTTAATAAAATATAAAATGTATGGGTTTAATGTCGAATCCAAACAGTATGTATTAAAAGTTAATTAGGGTTTATGATTAATAAAACTTGTTTTATAATTACTTTCACTTAGATACTTTGCACCATTATTTTAACAAGTATTATACCATATATCTTACATATATTAAGTCCTTTAAAAGTCCATAACACTTGTCCAAATGGAATCCATGTCCTTGTAATCTTTTACACATCAACATGTAAATAAACCTTCAACACCATTTAATTTGTAATTCATTCTTATAAATTATTTAACACTTATACCAAGCATGTACCTTCATTTAAAGTATTATTTTACCACATACAACATGAAATTCGAATTTAATAAGCTTAAATACCTTATATAACACAAAAATAATTATAGGTGGTGTCTAACATATATAACAAGTATGTACATAAAAGATAATGATGACGATGAACATGAAATGCTTTAAATAGACCTTATGAAAGATGAGTAGGATGATGAACACAAGCTTTTACTTAAGCTTAAACCTAAATAATCAATCACAAGACCAAACCCTAATTAGGAAAACCCTAATTAGTTTCTTGTATGATTCTTGATAAATCACCAACCCAATTGCTTCCAATTACTTGAATGACCTTAGATAAGATTAGTAAACAATGCTTGAATGCTTGGGATAATTGTAGAATGAATTTTGTATGGAAACCCTAGCTTGAAATTTTGAGCCGTGGGTTTGAGGTTGAAATGGGAGAGAAATATGTGAAGTTTACTTGTAAATGGAGAGAGTGTATGTTTATTATACTTAGGACTTGCTATATATAGCAAAGAGTATTACAATACCAACTCAATAAACCATGAACTAGGAAGAGTGTTAATGGTACATGGTGTAAGAGAAAAGGACCAAGATTAGACAATTACTAAAAAATGGATGTGTTATAGTGTACTTGTGTAAGGCTTATCACATGTAAAGGTATCACTTAGTGGGTTTTAAGGATTCATTTCTTGTGTATACATCTATATCCGGCCATATGCACTTAATAAGTGATAAAAGGATTAAATTTTGTATATTAGGTATAAATGTGGGTATTGGTTTGAGTATAGATATGTATAGGTGCTTCTAGGTATGCCCGAATGTAATTTATTGTGAAACATAAGCGTTTTACGTAACCAATAAAAATAAATTATGAAAAGTTATAAATTATACTCTTAATAACCATATAACACTTGTTTGACATAAACTTTTATTTGTTTGGTGTCCGTTTACGTTGAATGTTGATTTTTAGTTTACGCGATTTAAATATACGATAATAATTAAAAGTAAACGCGCAAAACTCTAAAAATAATTAATGGATTAATTGAAGTCGTAAATGACCTGAAAATGAGAAATGTTACACTAACTATGTAATTAGTCTTATCTTACTAAAACTTGTTTTCAAAGCTGATTAATTGAAACTCTTCGGTGGTGTTTGTTTTTTTTAAGAAATGCCTCTTAACAGCATCTTAATCTGACTCATTCAGACGTGGTTAGACATTTGGGTCATTAAGACTGTTTGTTTTTTTCATGTCATTGAGAGGCAGTAAGAGACAAACACTATTAAGAGCGTTTTGTTTTTTTATGGCCATTAAAAGGCAGTAAGAGGCATAAACCTCTTACTGAACTAGATCTAGAGGCGTGTCTTAACACCTCTAAATATCTTTTTTCTTTTTCTACTTTGCTGTTATTTTTTTAATGTTTTCTTTTCATTTCTTTATTTTTTTTTCTTGTTTCACTTTTATCTTTTGTATTAAAAGTATTAAATAGAATGATTGTATATGTTTGTTATATAAAGAATGTATAAGATGATATGCGTCAATTTATATTTCGGACTCATACATCTTAATTCTAACGCGACTCATTTAGTTAATCGTTTTAAAAGTTCAATTTAAAATCTAACACGTTTATTTTTGTCGAATAAACATGAGATTGCATGTTTTTTTAAATACTTTTAACTTTAAATTGATTATATTATAAAATTTGTTTTTTTTTATTTAATAAAATTTATTTTTCTTGCGAATGCATTCGTTTTATATTTAAATTTTTTTAAAACTATTGTTTAACACATCCATACATTTTTACCAAAACAAACAGTTTTTATTTCTTCAGATTCAGGACTTTCTCAACCACTTATTCAGATTAAGATGGGAATCATATTCAGACTTTTCTATCGAATATTTCAGATGTGCGAATCAGATTCAGATTCAGAGCCTCTTAATAAACAAACAGCACCTTCTAATAAGTGAACGATATAACTACTATTTAAAAAAGCCATGTTCTGTTAACCAAGAGCGCTTTTGGTTAAACTTCTATTTTGGGTTCTATAATTCTCTATAATAGCTAGAACAAACTCTACGACAAACTATATGACAACTGAAAGTGCTGCATGCAGAAAAATTGTTGGTTGTAAATTAACAAGTAGGTTATATCAACTTTGCCAATAGGAGGCACCACTTACTGTGGAATTACATAATCCCATATTGTTGACAAGCACTAGGGTAAATGGTTAGATATTTCTTCTCTTGGGCAGCTTTCTGAAGTTCGTACCATGCTTTGTCTCGGTCTTGCCATGTAATTTTACCAGAAGTCACCACCTGAAGTTCGTACCCAGCACTCGAACACCCTGTATGGTTAACTTTAGTGTAGTACCACAGATCACTTCCTGATAAACTAGGACGAAGAACATCAGAATGATAAAAAAAACATGCACAATTTCAAATCTCATTTTACTTGCAGTTCTTTACTTTTTATAACAGGCAAATTGCATAAGATAGCAGCATTATTTTATGTCATATTAAAATTAGTCTGCAGGAATTTGAGTGCATATACTAAAACCACTATAATGATTAAAAATAAAGTGTTTTGATGAATTAGACTACAAAAACTTTAAAATGCTGATGTCGCTGTATGGTTCTATGAGGCAAGTTTAAAGCGAGTTTACCTGGCCATAGTAGTTTAATCCTATAAAATCCATCTTCTCATCTATATCGTCCAGAAATGGAAAGAGACTCATAGAGTTAGCTATTGAAACACCAGCAACATTATTTTATGTCATATTAAAATTAGTCTGCAGGAATTTGAGTGCATATACTAAAACCACTATAATGATTAAAAATAAAGTGTTTTGATGAATTAGACTACAAAAACTTTAAAATGCTGATGTCGCTGTATGGTTCTATGAGGCAAGTTTAAAGCGAGTTTACCTGGCCATAGTAGTTTAATCCTATAAAATCCATCTTCTCATCTATATCGTCCAGGAAATGGAAAAGAGACTCATAGAGTTAGCTATTGAAACACCAGCAACATTGAAGAGTCCATATGGGCGCATGAAAGAGACATGGTGTGCAACTCCCACTATTGGGTTTAACAATACACTGCAACAAGCAATAGGGAGTGTTAGGAAAGTTAACACAGATAAAAGTGGTTTGCTTAAACATAAAGCAACTATGTCACACTACCGCGACTCAAATAAACCCCACATCAACTAAAAGCATGACAAGTAATTGTAAGCCCATACTAAAGGCTTATACTGGACACACAACTGACAGCCATTGTTTATAGTTCTGAATGTAATTTATGCAATATCTTATATATAAAAGTAATTTTTTGGGTCAAAGGGTATTTCTTACCCCGGTAAATATTCTTATATATAAATTTATTATAGAACTAATTTAGAATTATTATTTTGGCCAAAACTGTGTAGAAGAGAAGCAGCCTTCGTACAGGGCTCACTTTAGTATTCTTCATAAATCATAAAGGATCACTGTATGCTCTGAAGAGCATTTAGAGATATATTTGCTTCACGTCTGCTGTATGGTACATTTCTTACTAAGACTTGAATACCCCAAGTAAAAGTATTAGACCAACCACAAGCCACAATCACAGTTTGAGATAGGTAAACAAATTTGAATAATAAATTTGTTCAAATGAATACACATGCCTTTTTTACGGACTAATGCTTCCTATGGGTGTATATTTATGAGCTTATATTATCATACTGAACAAATTATGTAGACTCGATATTATCATATAGAACAAATTAGGTAAATTCGATAAGGATACGTTTGGAGGAAAAAACCTTTGTTCATGGATGTAGTCATAAGCCTGGTAGTGAGAAACAGCAATCCAATGCATACACTGATAAAAAAAACACCAGTTGGTAGAGCAGAAGTAGCAGCCTCCAACATATCAGGATGGCCACCAGGCCAAGCACCAGCACAGTAAGTCAGCATACAGAAGACATGAGGCTCGTTAAATGTTACCCAATAGTCCACGAGTTCAAATAAATTGTCAACAACCAACCTGTAACAGGTTTTCAAACAGATGTCACCCAAAATCCTGACGGCGCATTTTCAGCATGTTATTGAACAATTGGGATAATGATTTAGAAGCTCACCCACATTTTCAGCAACCCTACAAAGTTCATGAGATTTGGATGACACATCAGCTAACAATCAATATAACACTTCTCAGCTAACTTAGCTAGTTATCTTAATTCTTTGTTATTCGTACGCACATTATGCCTCCCATCAATCTAACAATACGGAATCCAATAACTTTTTTTTATTAACCTCAAGTAAAGATAAGTAAGTCTCACCAGCATACTCTAGAGCCAAATAACCAAAATACCCTGCAACTTTCGTCTCGATAGAAAACTTCCCAGCCTTCCTATCAGCCGCGTTCTTAACCAAACCAAAATCAGCAACCTTTGCTCTCATATTGTTGATACAAAAGTTAGGTCGGGTCTTGTTTGGTCCGGATAGGTTGCTATCCGGGTATGAAGTGCCTTGTTCTTGTACCATGTGAACTTGTTTGAAGGATCCTGCACAAGGAAATAAACACTGTTGACCTATCGTGGGAGCGGATCCCACGATTAGACTCCAGCGTGAGAGTAAGTATATGGGTTTGAGCGAGTAATCGAGTGTAATTAGGGTTTATCAGATACTTGTATTGATGATAATTGCGTTCCTTTTATATGCTGGATAATCTTTAGGGTTCCCATAACTTTCGGCCCAAGATATGTCTGATATCGTAGGGATTCGGAATTATCCTAACTGATTTAAATAAGTCAAGCATATCTCTTATTTAATTAGGTTATCCTATCTTAAAGACAACTTGTGAAGATATCACGGCCCGTAGGTCTATGATGTCGTGACCGCGATACTGGGTCGGAGGCCCAGTATCAGCTACTAAGTCCATAACAGTATATGTGGGTCGGGCCGGTCCACACTATACGTCATCATGTCCCCCCAGTCTACGAGATGTGGCCGTGGCCAGGGTCGCGGTCACAGTTCCTAGACTACAAATACCTCAAGCCGCCCCGTAAACACAACCTCTGAAACCGTATTTTGTGTCCTGTAGCATAATAATAGGACCCATTTATCAAGAAACGGCTTAGACGGCTGAATGATGGGACGTGTGGGCCCATAACCGTTTCA
>BQNB010086736.1:14870-28107 GCA_026074375.1 Tanacetum coccineum | reverse complement strand
ACATAGTTGATTTGGATTTATTCAAGTTAGCTATTGTCTTACAAAGGCTATATAGATCCAACATAAGGACATACAACTGCTTAATTGCTTGTGCTTGTTGGTCTGAGCTTATTTCTGAGTTCTTGATGTTTATTTGTTCTTAAATCTTCTTATGCCTAATCTATTTTGGTATTTCATAGCTTCATGCAATCTGTTTTAAGCTAAAAATGGTTTAAAAATATTTAAAGGGGTGTTTGGCACAAGCAGTCTTAAAGTTAAGACTGCTAGGGTAATTTTTGGTCATTAAGTTGGTCTTAATAAGCTCAAATTTAGTCTTAATGATAGTTTTCAAAAGCTTAGATATAGTTTTGATAAGTTTCTAAGTTTGTTTTGTCCTAAATCCAATTCTGCTATTTTGAAAGTGTCTAAGACTGCTTATTAGTTGAATTCTTTAAAAGAGTATTTGAGGCATGGTTTTTGTGACCTTAATGAGTTTCAAATGCAACAATCTAAATCTGTTTTTGGTTAGTAGTATTTTTGAAAAGCCTTTTGAGTAATTTTGATAAAAAACAATCATGCTTAATGGCTAGTTCTTAAAAGTTTCATATTGCTGATCATTAATGCTTAGAAACTAGCTAAACATTGGATTACTTTTGATTGGATTCAGCTTATTGTTTTAATAGCTTAATCTGTTTTAAGCTTTTGAGTTTTTAACATTAGTTCTTTTTAGTTTGTAAAAAAAATTTACCCAATATATACTGAGTTTATATATCAAAACTGTCATTGCCAACTACCTTTTTCTAGCTTATTACCTTTTCTTAGTTAGTTTATTTTAACTTATTTGTGTTCTTCAAGTATAAGTCTCAATATATTTTCAGCTTTTTAGCTTATTTCAATTGCTTATTAGTTCTAAAAGTTAGTTTAAAAAGTAATAAAAGTCCATTTAGTCTTTATTTGAGTCTGCTGTCTTATTAGTTTTTTTTAGATTATTTCAGCTTATTTTCAGTCCTTAATGTTTCTTAGGTCTAGCTTTTGGAGTGATTATTTCTAAAAGTTAGTCTAATAGCCAAATAGTTTAGCTAAAAACCATTTTAGTCCTAGATAAGCCAACTGTCACTTTCAAATAGCTTTTTTTGGCTTATTTTTAGGTTATGTCAAAATTCCATTTATTAAAGTTGCTTATTTTCTCTTTCTCTTTAAGTTTTTGTAAAAAGTTTTGAAAAAAAAATTCAAAAACCAAGGTTCCAGGCTTGAACCCTGCACCTCACCCTTCACTCACACACGCTTTAACACCACCCTCTTTTACCATCTGCGCCCTTGGGACTTTTCTAAAAGTCTTTGGGTGCAGTTGGTATTTAAAGGGGTTTTAACACAATAAGCTTATAAGCTTATTTGCTTAATAACAGCTTATTTATAAGCTGTTTCTCTAAACTCTTATTTTTCTTGCATTTTTCATAGCTTAAAGCACTTTTTAGTAATTTTCCAGAATTTTTAGTGATAGTTGTATATTTTTAATCATTTTTCTTAATTAAACGTGTTTTTAATTAATAATAAATTAAATAAAAGTCAAAAAATATAATTGTTTTTAAAAAAAATTTCTTTTATCATTTAGGATCTTTTAGAAACCAAGTTTTCTTTTCTAGGGTTAAAATTTGAAACGTTTTTCGTGTTTAATTCGTGTTTGCTTAATTTATTTCTTTCCCTTGCTTGTCTTTGCATTCAATTTGTAGAATTAGAAACAAAATCCAAAAATCTTAACCTATTCAAAATCCCGATACAATTGTAGAATTAGAAACAACATCTAAAAATCTAAAAATCTAACCTATTCAAAATCCGATACAAACGTGTCAAACACGAAGTTTTCAATTCACGGCCATCGCAGGAACAAAAAACGACACGGGAAACGACTATACTGGGGTTAAATTTGAAGTCGATAACAGACCGGAAATATATATTCTTTGTGAGTTGGATTGGTCGCTTGTTAAAATTTATTACGTCGATATAGCCTATAATAATAAAACTAACAGAATACATATAGACTCTACGATCCATAACATGATACTACATGAGAAATGGGGTAACCGCGGAGCGAAATCATTAAACTCTCCTTTGTGAAAGTTTCACAAGTGTAATGGTTATATAGACCATCACACTAAAATTAAAAAACGGATGGTGATTATCTTACTCAGAGATAGATGTCCAACATGTCGAAAAAAAGAAAAAAGACAGATATTGAAGACGAAAAAAGAAAAGAACGGTTTATTGCCAAAGTAATTATAAGTAACTCACAATACCATCCAACTGCTCACAGTAACAAGCATCAGTGAGTCAATACGGATTTAAAATTAGAAGGAAAATTGGGATAAGACATTCCCGATTACCCAGGAAGACTATTGAGTAATCTTCATTAAAGATTCAACTAACTCCACGACAAGTGGACTTATCAATTAATGCATGAAGTACATGTGCCTGGATGTTTCATATGGTCTTCGAGTGATTTCCTAATTGATTCGAAAGTAATGCATTCATAGATGCATACATTACATTCGACTGAGGGGCTTGATGATGTACCCCCCTCTCCGGCTCGAAGGTCTCCCCTTCGAGCTCGAATGGGATTTTCTCCTTAATTACACTACAAGATCTTCGAATAGTTTCGAGTGGCGTAAAATCATCTTCGGGATGATTACCAGTATAGGAATTCGCCATGCGAAGGCCTACACCCTTCGCGGGAGGTATTCAACGAAACTAGGACAAAGGTCTGGCTAAGTCAAAACCCACGTTCTCCTTCTCTGCCAAAGCTTTCCCGCCAAAGTAGAGATCGTGGTACACAGTTCCTTCAATCACCCCTTAAATCGTAGGACACCCCCACGTTCATCGATTTTTTTTCTAAGCCTCGTCCATCCTATTTTTCAAACCTATAAATAGATGGTCAGGTCTCCAGGTATGACCAGAACTTTTACACACACTTACTTTACTCTGCTTTACGCTATAAAGCCCATACTTACTCTTACGCCGGAGGTGATTCACAAGGACACCCCATGCGCTTCACTTAACGTAGTGTTTTCATTTGTGTTGACACAAGTTATCTAAGACTTGGCAATCAAGTAAAAATCACAAGAACTCTTCGATCCCTTCAAAGCCTGATTGTGCCCGTATTTGCACAATCACTTATCATCGTCATTTCTAACCCAGTAAAAACGCGACACGATCAATGCTAGAAATTCTTTAAGAGAAAAGGTAGATTCGTGAGACAACCTTGGAATGACAAAAAGAATCGTTTTCAAAGAATCGAGAAGACAAAATCAGTTAAATGTAATAAAGATGTTTAGCTGCGAGACCCAAAATCATCTTATTTGAGAATGTCCAAACACCACAAAAGACAAGAAAACCATAATTACATTGTCAGAGATTCTTAGAGTGATAGCGGTGAAGAAGATGATGAGAAAGTCAATAACAAAACGTGTCTAGTGGCTCAAGCATAAAGTGAGATATGCCTTGGAGTCGACTTGGAACCCGATGAGTGGATAAAGGATAACAGATGCTCCAAACACATGATGGGTAACCGAAAGTTTATAAAGTACAAGGCATACAACGGGGTAATGTTATTTTTCGGTTAGCAATCTTGCTGGTAAACATCATGGCAAGGTACGATTTCAAATGACTCTCTCAAAATTGATAATGTAGAGCATGTAGATAACTTAAGATTTAACTTTTTAAGTATAGGACACATATGTGATAATAAATGTAGAGTAACTTTCTCTAAACATGATAGTGAAATTACTAAGAATGGTAAGTCATAGGTAGAGGTATTAGGAAGAAAGGCTTATATGTGTTAAAATTAGGAAATGAGCCTAAATACAAAATTTGTCTAGCAACGATTAATGAAAACTCCACGTTGTGGTATAGGAGATTAGGTCACGCAAAATATGCGTTCTATTCTAATCGTTGCATCTTAAGAAGTAGTTAGAAACTTACCTTAGTTAAGTTTGATCAACATTCTGTGTTGCTTTGCAAAATTGGAAAAGCAAGCTAATGTTAGTCTAGGCTAAGAATATAGTCTCAACGACTAGATGCTTAAAACTCCTTCATATGGATCTCTTCGGTCCATCCGTCGTACGGAGTTACGGAGGAAACCGTTACACCTTAGTCATAGTAGATGACTACTTTAGGTATACTTGGACTAGATTCCTTAAGGACAAAAACGAAGCTTTCGATCAATTCAAAATATTTAGTAAGAAGATTCAAAACAAATTAGGATGTAAAATAGTGTCAATAAGAACCGACCACGGTAGGGAATTTGATAATGAGGTGCAATTTGAAGAGTTTTGTAATGCCAATGGTATTACACATAACTTCTTAGCTCTACGCACTCCTCAATCAAATGGCGTGGTTGAAATGAAAAATAGGACACTTCAAGAAATGAGTAGGACTATGTTGAAAGAGCAATTTTTACCACAAAAGTTTTGGTGTAACGCAGTAGACACTTCAACATACATTCTCAACCGAATCCTAATTAGAGCCATCTTAGGAAAAACACCCTACGAACTCTTAAGAAGTATGAAACCTACATTAGATTACTTTATAGTGTTTGGAAGCAAGTGCTTCATTCTAAACACTAAATACTACCTTATAAAGTTTGACCCAAAGTCATACGAAGGTATCTTTTTAGGTTATTCTCAAAATAGTAAAGCCTACATCATCCTAAACAAACACACTAGGAAAGTCGAAGAATCACTTAACGTGACATTCGATGAAACTCTTTAACTTTCTAAGACATCACCCTTGGTGGATGATGACTTAGATGAAGAAGAAGCAATTAAGGTCACCGAAAAGAAAAACCTAGAAAGTGACATTGTGGATGAAACTTTAGAGATTGACGAAATAGTCAATATTAAGGAATCTAGGAACCATCCATTAGAAAATGTCATAGGAAACCTTAACCAAAGAACCCTTAGATCACAAGCCCAAAACCAAAGTAACTTCTTTTGTTTTATATCAACTATAGAACCAAAGAATGTGAATGAAGCCTTAACGGATGATAGTTGGATAGTCGCTATGCAAGAAGAATTAAATCAATTCATTGCTAACGACGTTTGGGAGTTAGTTCCACAACCTAGGAATATGACAATTATAGGAACTAAGTGGGTGTTTAGAAATAAGTTAGACGAGAACGGTATTGTTTCTCGAAATAAGGCTAGGTTAGTTGCTCAAGGCTATAATCAACAAGAGGGCATCGATTATGATGAAACTTATGCCCCAGTTGCTAGACTTGAGTCAATTAGGATACTATTAGCTTATGCTTGTGCTTTAGACTTTAAACTATTCCAAATGGATGTAAAAAGTGCATTCCTGAACGGTTTTATCAATGAGGAGGTATACATGGCACAACCTCCAGGATTCAATGACTTTGAAAAACTGGATCATGTTTATAAACTGAAGAAAGCTTTATACAGTCTTAAACAAGCACCCAAAGCTTGGTATGATTGATTAAAAGCTTTTCTTATTAAACTTGAATATAAAATAGGAATGGTAGATAACACTCTTTTTACTAAAAAGAAAGGTTCTAACCTCATCATCGTTCAAATATATGTCGACGACATTATATTCGGTTCGACTTGTCAAGACATGTGTGATGAATTTTCCAAAATCATGCATGACGAGTTCGAGATGAGCATGATGGGCAATGTTAATTTCTTCCTTGGATTACAAATAAAACAAATGAAAGATGGAATATTCTTTAATCAATCTAAGTATATTAAAGGGAATGATTTTAAGAATTTGGCTTAGAGAGTCTAAACCAATGAAAAACCCCTGTCTCCGATACCAAACTCCACGAAAGACAGAAGATTGTAGTCGTAGATGGGTACCAGGTATCGATAGAGGCGATGATTAGGTAGTTTTTATACCCTAACGCAAGTAGGCCCGTATATCATGTTTTAGTGTCTGCCTTTGTGCCCGCTTCTAAGAGCTTTTTTTTTCCTAAAAACCTTCTCAACATTGAAGAAGGTTAATGTATCTTCTTATACTTAATGGGAACTACGCACTTTTTGGGGGGGGATTAATGGTATCCTAGAGGGGACCAGGACATAGAATCAGTAGTATATGCCGGACGTCTTCTGACATGCGGGAGATTATGTGGACCGAAAGAGCACTAGCGGTATTTGTACGTTTGTGAGATGTTGTTTGACATCTTGGTTCTCGAAGAAACAAACCGCTCTTGCTATATCCACTACCGAAGCCGAATACGTAAGCGCCGGAAAGCATGCCAAGCAAGCTACTATGGATGAAACATGCTCTTATCGTCTACGACATTCGACTCGTCGGATGATCCCAATCATGCTGGGTCAATATAAGGAACGATTGACCTAGCAATAAACCCTGTGCAACATTCTTGAACCAAACTCATTGATATTGTCACAACTTTCTTGTGATTAATTCTCCAGAAAGGACATATCTCAATCGAAAAAGTGTCGTCCGTCGACAACACTTTTTTTTCCTTAACAAATACCGCTCTTAAACGTGAACGTTTTACTATTTAGTCTTGGTTTAGGAAATGATGGAACAACATCTCCATTAAATAAATTAGTCCATTTCTCCTTCTTCTGTCTCAATTCTAGTCTGTGTTTCATTACGTGTCATGACAACTTAAATACTTCATCCGAAGTACTTTAAGTATTTTTAATTCGCGAAATGCAAATTAAAATGTCACTCCAATTTGTAAATTTTTTGTCAAAAACTAAGTCCAAAACTCCTCACTAAGGACGGCCCCTATACCCTAGGCAGCCCCCAATATATATGGGACCGCCATCAGCAGACACTAAATCTGAACACTTAACCAATTTTTTTCAAAACACAAAAACAAACACCCCCTTTCATACCTGAAGCGACGAATACGAACACAACACCCCAAAAACTCATAATCAACCACTAAAACTATAATTGAAGATCAAATCAACACTTATAATCACTCACAACATCTTAAAGATCATCAATTGTAAGTCATTTCATCTATTTTCTTTCAATTTGAGTCTAGGGTTCATGATGAACACCAAAATTGAAATTGGGGATTTTTCATTTTTCTTTCAATTTTGTACAATTAAGACTACTAGGATACAATGTATAACTAATATGCTTCCCGTAGACATATGATTTGCATACATTAGTAAATTCGTAGAAAAATTGATTTAGAATCAAAACCCCAATTTTATTTTTAAATTACTCACGTTAGGAACATAATGAAATTGTGGTTATGCATTGTCAATACAACTTAAAAACGTTTTCAAACACATGCATAATGATCCCATGAACAAATGCCGAGATACATAATTCATATGTATTTTTCGACATGTTTGGATGAGCAAAATTAAACTAAGGAGCGTTTGGATTAACTCTTAAGATCTTAATTTTTAGGTCGAGTTAATCGTTACTCCACATTTATTACATCTAGGCACACACTAGGCACAAACTTAAAATGTCAACACATATGTAAGAGATAAAAACATGACTTTGATTATTTTATTTTAGGTTCTAATTATGCCTCACAATCACGCACTAGATCTTCATAAAGACCCGAAATACTACTTCTCAATCATATCTAATGAATTCAATAACCATTTCATACACAAACTGCTAATCTTGTAAAAACGATATTTTCATGAGGGTAGGGTTGTGAGTCAAAATTTTAAAAACATGAGTCACATTCGTGCTAAGTTTGAATCAATTAATTTTGATTATTTGTTAAACATAAACGAACAAATTGTTCCTCGTTTTGTTCTCGAGTTCTATAGTCAACTAACTTTTGATTATAACTCCACATGTATTTCTATGGTCAAATTTGTTATACAAAGTAAGGTCTTTCTCTCTCCACTCTTGAGGAATTCGCGTCAAATCTTGGAAAATAACGTTCCAAAAGGGCAAGTGTCACACTATGACATGTGGTCACTCTATTTCTTGTCAATAAGTGTTCCTAGTAAGGTCGTTTATAAAACCACGCTCCGCTCCATATTGTTGTAAGTCTTTAATTCAAATTCCTCGACAAGATCAAGTCACTCGTACTAAAAATAAGAAAACCATTGTCATCGACAAAAATGAAATTTTAACTCGTGAAATTCAACCTCATATGAAACCATGGGTTGATATCATTCGTGGAAACGAGCGCCGCCATTGTATCAGGAGGTCATAAGGATCATGTCTCCGCGTGTCTTTGTTATATGTTTATTGCATTGAAACCTCCACCCGATACAATCTAGCATTCTTCATTCTTAAAAGAATAGAAAGGACTCGAAGCAAACCTAAGAAACTCTTGCCTTACGGAATGATTTTGACTAGATTGTTCAAACATGTTATGTCCGTCTTTCCTGAGCTAGCAATTGATCGCTACATCTCACATGATCAAGTCATGCATCCCCTCGCTCCTCATTATGAGCAAAAGATGCGAAAACAACTCATGGCATTTAAAAGAAATTGTGATCAAGTATTGCTCCCTGAGAAAAAATTAATGATGAATCATTTCATTCCAACTATTTACCCTACGTCTATTACATCTCCTACATTCATCCAATGTTGTCTATGAGTCCATTTCAAAACCCTCCTCATGAAATTCTTACTTGAACAACCATCTTCTATAAACTTTTATCTTCAAATACTCATACATACGAGATGCTTACTGGGAAGGGTTTTGGGCAGAGCATTCCGCATTTTAAACATCAGTAGAAAAAACACCTTAATCAATCGGTCAAGGCTTTCAAGAACATGATGGGTGGAAAATGTAAGTAAACATGTTGGCATAACTACTAAGAGACTATTATTATTACCATTATCCTTCTTGTTTAATACATTATATCTCTTGATATATTATTAGGACTAGGAATGGCTAATGACAATTTCATTTAACGTGGATGATTTTCTCCATCCTACCAACATTCTATGATTATGCAAACTGTATGAATATGACATGCGAACAATGCCACTACTTGCTAAATGATTTACATGCTAGTTTAGGACTACATATTATTACTTGAATTAGTTGATTCTTGAATTTGGTAGATGCCGAAATCACTGGATTTAATAAAAAGGGAAAATTGGAAATTTTCTGTCTTCTATAAAATGGCCCCCTTAAATACCTGGCGGCCCCCCAATATATTTGGGACCGCCTGGTGATATGGGACCGTCGCCAGGGGGA
This sequence comes from Tanacetum coccineum, assembly GCA_026074375.1. Taxonomy (NCBI): domain Eukaryota; kingdom Viridiplantae; phylum Streptophyta; class Magnoliopsida; order Asterales; family Asteraceae; genus Tanacetum; species Tanacetum coccineum. Next base: position 18,947 of record BQNB010086736.1, on the reverse strand, counting down.
ACAAAAATTTTAAGTTTGCCTTTTTTTCTGTATCTTTGACCTCCTACCTACATTCTCAAGCTGTCATTTCCCTGTTTAGCTAAACCATCTTTGGCATCCTCTTCCATCCAAACCATGCTTTCTTCCTATGTAAATCATCCTTTCCTTTATTTTTAAATAATTCTCAAATTCTACATTTATCTCTATCACCCTCACTTCTTTCTTTCTATTCTCTTTCGCATCACAATGTCTTGCTAAACCACCACTCCAATCTTTCAAGGGGAAAACAAGATTGTTCTGGTGAGGACAAAGTAGGGAAACGCAAATCATCTACTCCCAAATTCACCTTCTTTCCTAAACATGTCATCACTCTACTTCATACAAGAGTTCTACTTACAACTCCATTCACCACCTTCTTACATTCCTTAAGGATCAATATGATCATCCATACTCACATACAAAATTCCTCATCCATCACTTGAATTCTCATTCTTAATCCATCCAATGCTACATTTCATGCACCCCTGTCACCAACACAACAACAAAATTCATCCTCTTCTCATGCTCAAGTTGAATTTCACTTCATGTTTTTGTCATTGTTGCAAGTTTTCTAGACGCCAATTTCACTCCTTGAGAAATGAAATCAACTTCATTCACTTTCTTCTTACCCGTCCCATACCTCAAACTCGTGCCCTCGAAACTATGTGTCACCAACCCCCTATTTTTCCCTCTTTAATTAATCATTCTCACATGATTAATCTACCTAAATAATCGACCTTCCATCTTTTGATTATGACATCTTCTACATTTCAAGAATCTACTAGTGTAGATCTATGCATTGTTATGTCTTTATGATTATCTACTTTCTATTGTAATGATTCATACAAATATTGTATGAATTTGTCTTAGCTCGTATTAGCTCTAGTTTTATTTTATGTTGTATGAATGTATTAATTGCATTAGCTATTGTATGAGTTTCTTGATTGATTGAATGAAACTCTCTTTTGGGTGACTTAAATCTAATGTGTTGCTTAAAAGATATTTGTCTTGCACTTGTATCTCTAACTTTGTTTTGTAGCAAACAATTTTTGTAAGATCGATCCCTTGGTGCCCCGAACAAGGGGGAGCATACATCAAGGGGGAGTCTTGATATCGTTGATTTCTTTCTTCCTACAACTACTCGACGATCATCCTTTTTGAATTCGACAAAAAGGGGGAGAAATGGAACAAAACTCTTTAATAATTTTGTAACTTTTAATTTTATACAAAATGAGTTTATATTTTGTCATCATCAAAAAGGGGAGATTGTTAATACAAATAATGTCTAAAAATGTTATTTATATTTTTTGACCTCTCAACGTTTTGATAATAACAAAATGTAAAAACGTTTACGATAAAATTAAACGTTTACAAATTATTAATCGTAAAATTCCATTTCTAAGATTAGTAATCACTTAAGGTATGAACAAACAAATCATTAAGCATGATTAGTGATCAAGAAAATATTTTTCTCTTATCCATTACATTTTTATAAAATAATTTCACAAAATTAATTATACAAAATCTTTTCTAATTAAAAGAAAAGTTTTATTAAAAACTTGAAATTTGAAATTCAAATTTTCTCCCCAAAATAAAAGGTTCCATACGAGATACAACCTTTCCAAAAAAAAGACAAAAAAAGGAGCGGGGTCTACTGGCGACCCCCTTATAAGCCTGGCGTCTCCTTTTTGATTTTATCTGGGACCGCCGGGACGCACCAGTGGACCGTTGGATTTTTCTGCCTTAAAATATGCTTCATCCATCTAAAAATCAGGACCTATTTGCCCGAATTTTCATCACACTTCTTTCTCTCTTTAAAATCCTTCTTTCTCATCCACTAAAAATCTTGATTCTCCCACTTTACATCTCTTGATCTTGTTTCAAGTGATCTAATCTCTTCTTCTAATTTCTTCCCTCTCATTCAAGTGCAAGAGAAGAACACTCGTATTTGTCAAGAAATGAAGTGTTGATTAGTGATCTCTTCTCCTTTCTTATTAGTATCAAATCTCTATTGTAATTATCTTGTATATTTGTGTGATTTAGGTATTGTGTAAATCTGATAGTGTCGATCTAGTGATCGTGTATTGATTGTGAAGTGGTAGATTGGTTCTAGCTAATATTAGGACTCGACATTTAGCTTAGTGTCGGAATAAATAACTGTATATTTAATCGACGTGGTAACGTTTTTTCTTTCGCCTAGAAGGGAGCTTGTTGGACTGAGTGAAATTCGAGTAGGATTACTCGGGGGTAGAGTAGGGCGATAAGAAGAGATTATCAGCCAAACCACTATAAATCTTGGTGTCTTGGTTTGATTGTTCCTTCTCTCATCTCTTTATATTATTGTGATTGTTATTTACTATTAGTTTAGATATTTATTTTGGTTGATTCATATTGTTAGTTGGTTTAAACATACTACTCGAATCTAAGTATTTTGAAAGCAAAGTTTTTAAAACAAAAACGAACCTATAAACTATTTAACCCCCCCTTCTAGTTTTTACAATTTAGTTGCGTATAGGATTAATCTGCGCGGTGTTCTGCTTTTGCTTGCTTTCGTGTGTTCGCTGTTTGGTGCTTTAGTTATGTCAGTCATTGAATTGTGTGAGCTCAATATTGAGTATGACTGGGAAAGGATGCGAATATAAGTACGGTGGCCAGCGTAGTTATAAGGATATATCACAACTCACTCAAACTTAGTAATGTCGTTCACACAAATCGATGTTGACACCATAAGGTGGTATTGTGTGTATAGTTATATATATAATAAGATGTTCTAATTTTATATATTTATTTATTATATATTTACTATTTATTATTATATATATATATTTATATATATAGAAATCCAGATCGATTGAGAAGGTCCTTTTTATTTTGGCAAGATTGAGAAGGTTTTCAAAAATGGTAGATTTTTTACTGCAATGTTGCAAAAATCGGCCTAAGCGGCCTTGTAATCGCCGATTCTAAGCTACTCGGCCATACACCTTGGAAAATAAGGCAAATCGGGTGAAAATCGGTCTGGTCAAAAATTGGTCAAATCGGTCAAAAATAGGTCAAACTGGCCTTATCAGTCAACGAAAGTCGAACATTTTTTTTACAATGTGACTTTGAATTGTTAACTGTTAACTTTTATTATCTATGTCTATGTTTTGAACAATGTAACTTTAAACTCATTTAATTTTAGTGTATTTAAAGTATTGTATCCATTTCATACAAGTAACTTTGAAATATATATATATATATAATTTGCAAAACCGATTAATCATCGATTAATCGCACCTAGACCGATTACAGGCTACAGGGGGATCGCCGCCCGGCTAGCGACTCGTGATTTTTGCAACATTGATGATGGGTGAACTTAACTTCTTCCTTGGACTACAAATAAAACAAATGGAAGATGGTATTTTCTTTAATCAATCCAAATATATTAAAGAAATGCTTAAGAAATATGGCTTAGAAGAATCTAAACCAATGAAAACCCCCATGTACTCCGATACCAAACTCACGAAAGACGAAGAGTGTGAGTCCGCAGATAGTACCAAGTATCGAGGCATGATAGGTAGTTTATTATATCTAACAGCAAGTAGGCCCGATATCATGTTTAGTGTCTGCCTTTGTGCCCGCATCCAAGAGGCTCCCAAAACCTCTCACCTTGAAGCGGTTAAGCGTATCTTCCAATACATTAAAGGTACTACGCACTTAGGATTATAGTATCCTAAAGGGACCGGCATAGAAACAGTAGTATATGCCGACTCTGATCATGCGGGAGATTATGTGGACCGAAAGAGCACTAGCGGTATTTGTACGTTCGTAGGATGTTGTTTGACATCTTGGTTCTCGAAGAAACAAACCGCTCTTGCTTTATCCACTACCAAAGCCGAATACGTAAGCGCCGGAAAGGCATGTGAACAAGCACTATAGATGAAACAAGATCTTATCGACTACGACGTTCGACTCGACAATGTCCCGATCATGTGCGACAATAAAGGCGCGATTGACCTTAGCAAAAACCCGGTGCAACATTCTTGAACCAAATACATCGAAATTCGTCACCACTTTCTT
>BQNB010086735.1:0-28108 GCA_026074375.1 Tanacetum coccineum | reverse complement strand
ATTAAAACTCAAATAGGGACGAACGGTGCAATCAAGATTCACTTTGGATGACTAACGGTTGATTTATAACTTGTAAGGACTAACGGTGTAAGGCAATTTTAATAAAGAGGTTTAAAAACAAACAAAGGACTAATGATGAAACTGTCTTGAAATCCAGGGGCTAATTTTGCCAATTTTGTATTCTAGTTAATAAATACCAACATTCCCACCTTTTATTTCTTCTTCTTCGTTTGAAAATTATATAAAACTAGAACGTTTGTTTATTTGATCCTTTTAAGTGGAACGGTGATCGTCGTTGGAAAGCAAATATACCACGATGATCGAAAACGAGTCACGATCACAATGATATAAGTTAGAAGTCCCGTAGTTAACCGTCACTCAAAACCATAAAACCTGAAACGACTTAAAAAATGTGAGATTTTGTTTCCGTGAACTTGTTAAATCGGTTCCGAGTGCTTGTGAGTTGTTCGGTTCGTTATGCTTGTGAGTTGTTCGGTTCAAAAAGAAAATGAGTTGTTCGGTTCTATCAGTTGTTCGGTTTCCAAATGGTTTTGGTTGTTCGGTTTCCAAATGATATAAGTTGTTCGGTTTCAAGGTTGTTCGGTTCCTCTTTTTGTTAGTTGTTTAGTACCAACAAGACTTTTGAGTTGTTCGGTTACAAAGAAACAAAACGTCCTTGTGTCCTTTATACTAAAAACTTGGATCAGTGTTTCTTGCTTGTTCTTTCAAACCGATAGGACCACAAAAATGTTAACCAAAAGCTTGAAATAAGCTAATAAAAAACCACAAAAAATAAGCTCGAAAATAAGCTACGAAAATGAAGAGCTTTTGGCTCTAGAATAAGCGGACGAAAAATAAGCTCGAACTAAGCTTTTAAAACAAATGAGCGACAACAAGCTTATTAAACCAAAAATAAGTCACGCTTAAGAAACTACAAACACATGCAAAAGTGAAATAGAGACGAGTATGTTGTTTTTCTTTGACAAACCAAAAACGCACCTTATTGGTAAACAAAACAAAGCTAACATAAATTTTGTAGACACTTTAAATAAGCCCAAATGTTAATTTTGTGGACAGAAAGCCCAACGATTGTTATGAACTAAAAAATGTGTATTTTGTGGACATGAATAAGCCAGAAAATAAGCAAAAGAAAGAAAAAAAGGCCGAATGAATAAGCTCAAACACGAACCACAATGAAACACTAAACCCACCCGTGGCGAGTGATACCAAATGTTATTCTATAAACTTAACCCATATCACACCAATAAGCCATACCAAAAAGCAATAAGCTAGAAAGAGAGAAAAGAAAAATGGAAGATTTATTAGAGAGAGAAAGTAGAGAGTGGAAGATTACACACACATACAAGTGTAAGAAATGGTAACCAACACCCTCTCCATGTGTGGAGAGGGTCCTATTTATACCCTTAACCCACTAAGTGGCGTATGGGCTTTTAACTTGGGCCGAGCTTGACTTATCTTGGGCTTTGAGCCTGAAACACGGACAATATTAGATTACAATCCAAGCCCGTTGAACCCGACTAGCCTATTACTTAATCAAGACTAATTACGACTAATAAGACCCATAACATTCTTGTTCGACTTATATAAAATTAAGGCTAACAGATACATGTAGTTTGTGTCAAGCTGCATGACATAATAAAATAAGTTGTTTAAGTGTTACTAGTCAAAGAAATGAATCAGTGCCAAAGAAAACCACTGGAACTAAAAGAACAAGTATTGCTGCTGAAACAAGTATTGATGCTGCTGAAGTTGGAACACAAGCTTCACAAGCTGGTACACAAACTTCTACTAGATCCACCTTCAAAAGAACAAAGAAGTCTGCAAGTAGACTAACTCTTGAAAAGTGAATTTCATGTTGGGTTGAAAAGCCAAGACTGTTTAATTTCTGTTCCTAGACTTGTTTAATTTATGTTCTAAGACTTGTTGTGTTTATTTGCTTGTTTTAAGACACTTGGTTTTGAATGAAGTATGTCATGTTGGTGTTGAATAAACAATGTTGGTTTGGAATGAAGTATGTATGTCATGGTTACTAGCAAATAAACAATGTTGCTTCTTATACATTAAATTTCAAATACTTGCTTGTTATACCAATAGTTACTACCATCCATTCTGAATACAGCTCAAGATATGTATCAGCTCAAATGGGTACTAGCAACACTTATTAAGTAACACAACCTAATACTTTTAGTTATTGGAACACATTTGCTTGTTATAAGAACTGCTTATCTTATTAAGTTAGGTTGTGTTGCTTAATATGTTCCAGGTACAGTTCTAAGAACATATTTGCTTGTTATAAGAACATATTTTCTTAAGCAACACAACCAAATTTAGAGTGTTGCAAATATGAAGAACTGCTTGTTATAAGAACTGCTTATCTTATTAAGCAACACAACCTAATAACAACTTAGAATAAGTAATAAGTCAACATCTTTATATAGAACCTTGAACTTCATTAATCAAGAGAAAATTTATTGACCATTACATTATGTTATTTGGTCAATATGTTCAAGTCTTAAACTAAAGATAACCCAATACATCATAAGCTATTACAAGATAAGCCATTACATCAAGTAGCAAAACAAGAAAAAAAACCCAACTACAAATTAGACAGATCTTCAGCCTTCGATTTCCAGCCTCCATTGCATTCAAAGATGATTCAAGTGCATTTCTTGATCTTAACAAACCTGGGATGATAGCCACTGCACAAGCACACATAAGGGGATCAACCCAAGAGAAAATTGGACAACTAGAGCTAGAACAAGAACGAAATCGACGTCCTGGGTTGGTATCTGTCCATGATGTAAGAACAATTGTTGGTTTTCCACAAAACAATTCATCTTTTAGACTTGTTGGGTTTGTTAAAAAAATTAGGGTTTATGTGTTTTGCAGAATTGGGGAAAATGACTGTGTTTTCCAAGAGAGTGTTTTTATAACAAAATCCACGGGGACCATATTTGCAATCCAATAAACATTTCAAAAGGGAAAAATACAAAAAGACAAACATACCATTTGATAAAAACAATTAACGATGTAAACTTAACACTGTTAGTGGCCAGGGAGCACGAGTGCAATGGAAGTTTCAATCTGGGGAGGCCGCTTGCACTTTCATGAAGTTGGGGAGACCGCCTGCAATTTTAGCAAACCACACGGAGCATATTTGCAGTTTTCTCTTTTTTAATATATGAAAAAATAATTTATTTAAATAATTGGAAAAAAAAGTGGGTGATATTATGATTATAGGGGTATTTTGATGTGTTGTGTTAAGATGAGATCAATGTAGATCCAATATTTATCAAAGATCCAATAGACCAATCATAGCCACCCATTTTTTTTATTAAATTAAAAAAACCCACTTCCCATCTCTTTTTTAAAATTAAAATATCTTACAAACGGTAAATCGTCAAACGACAAAAAATGCACCACCGCGATGAGAATTAAATCATCTTTCTTTAGAGGGGCTTTGATATACTTTCGACGAACTTTTTTTTCGATTTTTTTTCAGTCACGTCTGAAAAAATCACATATGATTTGTATCAGAATCACATGTGATTTAATAAAATCACATGTGATTTGTGATACAAATCACATGTGAGTGATTTGTGATACAAATCACATGTGATTTTCCAGAATCACATGTGATTTTTTCAGACGTGACTGAAAAAAAAATTTGAAAAAAAAGTTCGTCGAAAATATATCGAAGTGCCTCTCTATAGAAATATGATTTAATTCTCGTCGCGATGGTATGTTTCGTTTTGCGTAACGATTAACGGTTTATGAGATATTTAATTTTAAAAAAAGAAGTGGAAATTGAGTTTTATTTAATTTGATGAAAAAATGGAGAGTTGGGATGGAGTATTTGGATCTATGATAAAAGAAGATCTTTATTGAACTTTTGCCGTGTTGTGTTATGGTATTAAAGCTGATGTGACTTGTTACTGTGTTATGATACCTTGCTCTAAGGCTGGATGGAGTGGTGGTGGTAAACCCACCTAACACATCATCACCACATCAACTTTCTCTCTCTAATTAAAACTCACATTACAACTCACCTTTCAACCGTAATAAGAACTCACCTTACAACTAAAACTCACCTTACTCACCCCTTTTTAATTTAATAAATACTTTTATTCATAAACTAAAAAAATAAATATTTACGTAAACGTAAACGTACAAAGTTAATAAAAACGTTAACTAAATTAAAAACTTTTATTCATAAATTAAAAACATTACAGACTTCGAATATTAAAAAGACATTACAAATAAAGATTAAACTAAGCATTACGAGACAAGTGTTCAATCAAATCGTGTCGAAAGTTTTGATGTGCTTATGCTGATCTGATCCAACGCATAACTTGTTACACTTGTTCCTCGTTTCGTAACGGGTCGTTCGGTTGATGCGTTTCCTCCGAAAACCATTTGGGAGATATCACATATTTTTTGTATTTTCGAATCATATTATGTAATATGATGCATGCGTACGGACAACCGAACCACTCCAAATCCGTACAATCAAGGCTTCCTAACATCCCCGAAAACCCGTGCTTTTCTTCTTGATGCAGATAGAGTTTTTCAACATCAGTCACCGTAGGTTTCCTCAAATACTCAGGCCCATAAATTTGCATAACAGATTGACAAAAATGATCAAGAGCCAGACGCGAACTTCTCTCGCTGATTTGCATATATTCATCTAGAAACTCAGCATGAACGCCGTATGCCAATTGACGAATTGAAGATGTGCACTTTAGCAACCCGGAAATGCCTTCTTTTCCGGTATGATCAGTATTATTACGAAAGAATAGATCGTGATCAATTACAGCAGTAACTATCTCGTTGAAAAGAGGGCGAGCCATTCGGAACGTCTTTTGAAATTTTACTTCATCGTACATCGGTTCCTCGCTAAAAAAAGCGGTGACTAAACGCTCATGAGCACCATAACGATCTCGATTTATGTGGTTTCTTGTCACTCGGTTTGCTCGGCGTCTATTCTTAATAAACGCAATCGCTCGTTTAATAACAGTCTTTTTACGGCTAGTAACTTCTTCTTCTTCTCCATCTAAATCTATGCCCATAAACGTATACGAATTCATTTTGCGTAAATGAGGAATGTGAGAAGTGTTTATAAAATGAGAGTTTTGTATAAAATGAAAAAGTTGTGTTTAAAAATGGGTGAAGTAGTGGATATTAATAAGTAAAAAGTAAGGCTTAATTTTTTTTTTTTATACTCAACACATATAAAATCAAAGGGGCCCACATTTTTTAAAACTCACACTCGGTGAGTTTACCACATAGCGTGCACAAAAATGTCCGAAACTCACCTTGCAAATGGAACTCACATAGGTGAGTTTTACCACCCGAGTGGCACTCGCGCGTGACTGGTAAACCCCCGCTCCGTCCAGCCTAACAGATCCCATTCGGCTTTGTTTATCACCAAACCCTAGCAACAGAACATCCCACCCCACAAAACCTTAACCACAGCCATCACCGTCTCTATCTCCACAGTTTCCACCACCACCACTAACACCAACTGCTATAGTACCCTTGCTATCTAAGGAATTTGCATAAAAATGGTACATTGTTTAGTATTTGCTTATTATTCAATTGAATTATTTTTGTTTTACTTTTTTGTTCAAATTCATAGTTTTTTTTTGCTGGTGCTAGATTTCGTTTCAATAACCATTAATTAGTACTGTATATGGTTATTGTTAGGGTATGTTTGGTTTTGCCTAAATTAAGCTGCTTATTGTTATGGTTGGGGATTGCTTATTACTTCATGTTGCTTTTTTAAGGATGGCAATGAACTTGACCCACCAAAACGAAAAAAGTAGGACCGACCAAAATCAAACCAAAACCTACCAAATCCTTTAATGTGGAGTTCAACGCCAAAAATGACTGGGCAACCTACGTTGGTGGTATATCAAGGCTTCGGATTTCTATTCTTGATGATGGTTGGAGCAAAATGAAACAAGAACAGGAAGATGCTCTACGGGACATTATTAAGGTATAATGTTTTAAGGCTTTTAATTGCATTTTTTTGTTTGTAATATACGTGTTAGCATCTAATAATCAAGCTTTATTATCACATTAAACAGAAGTACTTTGATCTCACAAATGATGATTACAAAGATACAACACTTGAGCAATGCAACTTTGCATGGAAGTAATTTAAGACAACGCTCAAATCTGAATACATATCATGCCAAAGAAACCCTTATGAAGATGAGCAATACTCTTTCATAGAGCCGGATGATTGTGATAAATTCGGTCGTAAACATCAGTCACCTCAAAATATGGTTTGTTAACTTTATTATGTATTGAAACAACTTATTATTGTTAGTAATTTTTCTAAATTGCTCTTTACACTTTTGTGAAGAAAAAAGCGAGCCATTGGGAAGGTGGATGCTAAGCTTCAAATGAATTATGCACATCTAGGAAGATCAGGGTATTGTGGAATGAATGTTGATTTTTTAAAAGTGAATCTAGATGAAGCGCTGAAGAATGAAATCACAAATATTACTTGTGACCGCACTAACTATTGGATCTTTGCTAGGATAACTTGTCCCACTATGAGAGAAATATTTAGAAAATTGGTGAAATTTCTAAAATTGTTTCAATTTTAATGTTATTGTTTTTCATTGATAGCAAATTTATGAAGAAAATGTTCTTAAATTTGCGTATACAGGTAGATTCACACTTGTGTTTCTTTCTACTATAATCTTCTCTCATCACTTGCTTCTCTTTCCGCGTCTCTTTCAGCATCTCTTTCGGCGTCTCTTTCGGTCCTTTTGTTCCTCTTCTTTTTTTGTTTACACCCTTATATCCCTTTCCTGAACCCTATACCATTTCTGACGGGCACACGGACCGTTGGGAATGGTATAGGGTTTACGAAAGGAATACAAGGGTGTAAAGAAAAAAAGAAGAGGAACAAAAGGACTAAAGAAATAGAAGCGTTTGTGGAGAGGAAAGAGACGCTAAAAGAGATGCGGAAAGAGAAGCAAGTAATGAGGGAAGATTACAGGAGAAACACAAGCTTTTGCTGTGAGTCGACGACCGCCGGGTGTCTACCAAGAAAAAGAAAAACTAAAAGATATACAGGTAATTGTGTGTGTATTTTTTTGAGACAATGCATATTTACTTACATGCTAGAAGCCCCTCACCCAAAAATATTGTAGTGTAAATTTCTTGAGTATTTGCGATATTTGTAATTTTCCCCCTTAGGAAAGCATCTTTGGTATCTAAATTGAAACTCAAAATCAAATTTTGGGCAGTTTTTAGAACGCAGATCTGATTTTATTTGTTGAAATGAGGAAAAGCCATGGAAGAACAGTGCTAAGTGGGACACTAAATGAAAAAGGAGTATACAAAAGAGTAGTCTTGCTTTGTTTTGTAGTGCAAAGCCACGTGGGTGGCAACTACAAAACTGTATAAACAATTTTCTTTTATACTTTGGCTTATTTTTTGCGCTCAACTTGTTTTTTTTTTTTTTACTTTAGTTTCAATATGTCGTAAAAAAAAATTATTTGCCCCCTCTTAATTTTCTTTTCTGGCTCCTCCCCTGCATGCTAGTATAACACTTGATGACAATTAATTCTTATTACTTTATGTAAATTTGAATTTTTTGTGCACTTTTAAATGAATGGTACAACTATTGTCTTCAAGTTTGTTTTTATGACATAATACAAAAGACATCTGTATGTTTTGTAGGAGCCCCAATCGTGCGTGCTGTTTTCACCTTACACTGAGGATACGATTCCAATAGCACGTGGGATGGTTTATGATGGTACCATACATGGAGGACCATTTATACCCTATTACATGAAGGTGTCGGTAGATACTTTTGTTCCAGCCTTTGGAGATACTAAGCTTCCAGTATTGTCGAAAGCGGATGACACCATTACTGTGTTAGAACAATCAGTTGGGGGCTTTCTTCAATAGCCACATTGCAGAATTTTTCACATTTTGGTATAGTAAACTCGACCCTACTTTTTTTTTGGGTGATATTTGTATTAATACTTGCTTAGGCTAATTAATTACTTGTTAACAGGATAACACACAGAGAAAAGACAGCAACATTGCAGCCCACATTGGCCACACCCAATCCGGTAAACACTAAACTTTCTAGTATTATTTGAATAAAAGTAGGGATGAGTGCGTTACCATTTTGGTATTTATCGGCACCGTTTTCGGTGTCCTCGATTTTTTTCCGACTCGATTTCAAAGTCCCGTTCCCGGAACCGTATCTTAAACCGGTATCGGTTCAGGTAAAACGGTGCTAAAATGGGTAGAGAACCGTCTAACTTAAAAAAAAAATTGTTTTCCCCATATTTGACCCGTTTACGTGTATGCAATAGACATGTTTACAGCCCACAAAAGCAACAACTTATCATAAATATTAAAGAGGTTTTGTGCTTGGGATCATTATTCAAATCTTGTCAGTCATATACTTACACTAAAGAAATTGGAGAATCTTAATTAAACTACTTGTCTGTAAATAGAGTAAACTAGTAAAGAAGCACTAAAAGCTAAGCAAGTTAATACATGCATATTTTAAAGTGAAAAACAAGTGTGCAGTACGCAGCATCAACCGCGCTTCTTTTTTCCGGTTCTGAAACAACTTGGGCTCTGGCCTAACTAGCTTGTTAAAACAACCTGATCGGGACCTCCCTTTCCCTTTTTAATAAAAAGAAGGTAAGGAAACAGTTTAGATCAATCAATACCAAGTAACCAAACATCCCGTAAGTAAAACGAGTTTCTTTGTATTTTCAAGTTTTTTAAGAGGGTGTTTGGGATTGCTTAGTTAATTGCTTGTCTGCTTATTTTGGAAGTATACAGCACTTCAAACTATGTAATTTTTCCAAGTAAGGAAGATATGAGTACAATCAGTTAAATTTGATTGTTGCAGTGGGGTGTTTCGAAAGTAAGCTATTAAGAAGTATAAATTACTTAAATATTTATAATTGTTGCAGTAGTTGTTTTGGAAGGAAGTTGTTATCACTACAGATTATAAAAGCAACTGATTGTGAAATCACCGTTAAGAAAGCTGCAAAGCAAAAGTACGCCATATGTAGAAAAAACACAAAAAAGCAAACTGAAACAAGTTGTAAAATGAAAATGGCAAAATGGACATGTAAATAACAAGTTAAAATGGTAAATTTGGTAAGGGTCATTTGGTCAGGTCAGGTTGACCCAAAACCGTCTGATGTACACTTTGTTTTAAAGATAATACAGGTTGTAGAAGTGTTACTATAAAGCTATCAGGTTGGTTGTGTGTATTGAAGATGCATTTTGGATGAGTTTCAACCCACTCATCCCATTCAAACGGATCCCTTTAAGGCAAAACTTTTTCTTTCATTTTACACATTTGACCCGTTACTAACCTAATCGACCCATTGATAATCGAGTAGGCAAAATTGTTACCTTAACTTTTTGACAGCAATAAAGAAGAGCGTACAGATTTAAAAGGAAAGCAACAAATGATCTCAAAGATGAAACTAGATCTTTCAAAGAAAGTATACTATCTCTTACAACCACAATGGCCTCACGCACATAAAGGCACGGATAATCTCCTACACCTAACAGCATAAAAACATAAACAAACTCCTACATCTTACAGCAATAAGAAAAAAACTGAACGAAAGAATAGAACTCATTAAATACCTAATCTGGCCTGATATTATCAGCTGGCGCAGATGTGATAAAGCTTTGTGGATAACAGAACTTTTCACAACTGCACCTTCCAACTCAAAGAAGTTATTAACTAACCAACAGTCCGATATCCTTTAACAGAACTTCCAGTGATTATCACAGTTGACACGCGTCACAAATGCTGTCATAGGTTCATCAGCACTCCGAGTTGCAACTGATAATAAGTACACTTCCTTTTCTCACATCGCCCACATCTAAACTGATCAGCAGTAGCCTTTGGTGGGCCCCACGTTCACAATCAAATAAAGCTTTCTCCTTTATTTTCACATTCTCCATTTGTCTTTCAGTACTCGTTATTTCTTTGGGTGTTGACTCCACAATCCTCTCAGGCTTCACATGCCCAAGTAGTATTTTCCTTCTGAAATCTGATTTTTTTTATCCTTAACATTAACATTACTGATCTGTACTTCAATTTATGAGCCCCGTTAGATTTTCCCCACTTTTCAGACATTGCTGACTCAACCGATACAACGACCCTATAAGGGTCACACGCATTCACTTCATCCCTTGATTCATCATCAGCTTCGCCTGAAACTAAGCACAATGCTTCTGCAAGAAGTTCATGAATCTTGTCACGAATGGGATCTTTGCAATAAACGAGGGATGTCAGCTTCAGGGGAGCAACATCATTTATTGTGGGTTTATTTTCGACCTTCAAATTATTAAGCTTTATTTCAGAAGTTGGTGCGTTATTATGACCATTTTTCTCAACTTTTTTCCCCTCCGTCTTAATAACCTTTATTTCCTCCTTCCGTGCAGCCTTGATGGAGTTGTCCCTATGAACTTTATTTTGGGACATAACTGGTGTGTTATTGGATTTTGGAGATTCCATTATGTCCAAGTTGCCATTTTTCTTATTCTTTATTGTTTCTTCAACAATTACGCCTTTCCAAATCTCGACTAGTTCAGACGCGAGTGACTGAATCTTCTTCTTTGGATGTTTTGTTAACTAAGACGACGTTTTTACTTTCAGTTAACTTCAAAAAAAAAATTCCCAGTTTTGACCCGTTAACCCACTGTGACAACAACAGTTTATTAAGCGAAACGGACATTTTTCGAGCAATTTTAACCAACAACGTGCTAAAAAATGCAACCAATAACTAAATACTAGGAAGGTCCAAGGCCATGCTACGCATGGCCCGTGATGGGTAAAATTTGCATGAGTATTTGTATTAGAAGTTAACATTGAAATGAACCATGCACGATGTATATGTGTACGTGGTTTTAGTAAAACATACAGATATATAAGGTTGGGTATAAATTAATTTGGATAAGTAAATAAACTGACGCGATGTTATATTCTAAGTTACTAATGTGAGTTATCTCTTTCTTTTAAAAAAGACCAAGTAAATCAACTCACATGAGGTAATTTGCAGGCTTTTGATATTCAAAAGTGATTTGGGAGCCACAAACGCGTCTCCATCTTTGCATAACCTACCAACCAATTACCAATGTATATGAGAATATAAGATATCATCACAACTTAGCATTATTCAAGCTATATGAACAAGAAATAGGGATGTTTAGTATGTTAGAATTTTATTATCATTTTTAGTTAAAGTGGTATGATAGTATTAATAAGGGCAAATGACACAAAAATGTATCCAACTTAAGAGTCATTTCTAATCAAGGTATCGCACTTTTTTTCTTGCATAAAAAGGCACCTAACTTATTTTTTTGGCCAATTTAGGTATTTTCGTTAAATATTTAACGATCATCCGTTAAGTTTTACATTTCAAGCCCATCAGCCGCTAAAACCACCACCAATCATCGTCGCGACCATCAAGTATCCCGTTACTCAACTGTATTAATTGGTACCTCACAAATATCATAAATTTGTAAGTTAAAGGATTAATGTAAAAGAAAAACATTTCACTTTTGATATCTCAGATAGCAATAAATGATCACTGTCACTAATTATTCTTGCCCACCAGTGTTGTAAATATCGCTCGGCGGTCGACCACCTTTAAGCGATATATCGGTTTTGGCGGCGATATATTGGTTTTTCGGCGGAGACCATTAATCATAAAGGAATTTATTTATTTTTAAATAATTTACATATTTTTATTAAATTTATTAGTCTTTTTATATTTTTAGTTATATATATTTTGCATAATTTACATATTTTTATTAAATTTATTCATTTTCCTTTTGTTTTTAGTTATATATGTCATAAATATATTACACAAATTCATATTGAGTTAAGTTTTAATTAAAGCCCATCAAGTTATTAGCTGGGCCATTTGTATAAACTAGTTATTGGGCCAAGAAATATTTAAAAACACTAAGTTATTAGATATTAGGGTTGGGTCAAACTCAAAACATATATTCTCCTGTCATCATCTTCTCTCCCTTGCAGCTCCATCTCAAACTGAAAACGTATATTCTCCTTTCATCTTCTCTCCCTTGCAGCTCCATCAGAAAACACAAGGTAACTAGATATTCAAAAAAAAAAAAATGGGTTAATCTGTTGACGCTTTTTTCACATTTCATCTTCTCCTTCCTCTTTTACAGCTCCTCCACCGGAAAACACCACAATAAGCAGAAAATCTAACCACCAAAAATGGCCGATTTGACCGCCAAGCATCGATTTTGACCGCCACTGATATTGACCAAAACCGATTTTTTTTCCGATGAGTGAAAAAACGTATCGGTTGACCCCGATAAGCGATATATCAGTGATATATCGGCCGCCAAAGCCGATATTTACAACATTGTTGCCCACACAAAAAATACATACGTACCAAACTCATAATTTCACAGGTTCAAAGCATAACAAAAGTATATTTTGTGTTGTATTTTATTACATTCTTTAAGATAAGTATATATCACTATTTATACTACTAAGAACAGTTAACAAAGACCTCTAAAGAAAATCGTATAAAATGAGAGAATCAGTCGTTAAATCATTCAAATTATAATTTTTTTGAATAAAGAAAAAACTGATTGGTATGTAGTTATGAGAAAAAATTTATAACAGGTGGATACTTGGTGTTGACGACGATGATTGGTGGTGGTAATAGCGGCCGGTGGACTTAAAATGTAAAACTTAACGGATGATTGTTAAATATTTATCGAGAATACTCAAATTGGCTAAAAAAATAAGTTGGGTGCCTTTTTATGCAAGAAAAAAAGTGCAATACCTTGATTGAAAATGACGCTTAAATTGAGTACATTTTTGTGCCATTTGCCCTATTAATAAATGTATGAAATTTTAATTAAATTAATTACTATTAAAGTAAGAAACAAAATTAAGAAAGTAACAATAACAAGTAAATAGAAAATCCTATTAGTCTTTTAAAATTTTGAGTGCCACATGTCATTAACTCATCCACCACTTTATTTTTTTAGTCATGAGTGATACCTTTTTGTCTTTAACACTGTGTTCTCGAGATTAAATTAGAGAAGAAAAGAAAAGAAAGGAAGGGAAACAAAAATATATTTGTGTTTTTGAGTTTTATTTTAATAAGAAAGGAAAAGAAAGGGAAGGAAAAGGAAGGGAAATTTGAAGGTTTTTTGTTCTAAATCTTTCCTCCCATATTTGGGCGGATTGGGAAGGAAAGTGTTTAAATTGACAAATTTACCCTCATTTCTTCCACCACAGATAGTCTTCAACCACTGTGTAATCTTCATTTTTTCAAAATAAGAAACTAATAAAAGTCCTGCTGCAAAATGACGCATCGTTTTTTTTATTCAGCGATTATTAGGCCTAGTGATTTCTTGGGCTTTCTTGGGTTTGCACATGGGCCAAATATATTCACGACATGGATCAGCATATTTTTTATGCGAATTTTTTACTTGTTAGTTTGATTAAAGAATATTTTAAATAAAAAGGTATATTAACCACAAATGGCTTATTAAAAAAATTAGATTAGTAGCAGATATTTTGTTTAAAGGGCATAAAAGTAAATTTTTATGTTTTTTTTCTTTCTTTCTTTCCTACTAATTTCAAACTCGAGAACACAAGGTGCATAGTAAATTTTCTTTCACTATCTTTTCTTTTCCTTTCTTTTCTTTTGTTTTCACTCCTTTAATAACTCGAGAACATAGCGTAAATGATAGTCTACACCATGTGTAAAACAAATCCACACAACTCTCCCTCTAAATCAACCATGGTCTCTCTAAAATAAGGCCACAATCACATATAGTGTTTGCATGTAAACGAAAGCTACCACACACATTAAACATTTACCGCCTGGTATTGTCTTCCATGGATGAATGCCACCACTTATTTGCTAAAAGGTGCCGCTACTATATTTCAGCGAATACCACGCTGCTTCGTGTTGCGCTACCGGTGGAGCACCGACACCCATTTTCTCAAATGTGGTGGTTGTAGCATTTGTTTGGTGATTTGCTATCGAATATTGTTCGTTACAATTACAAAGGTAAAATAAAAAAGTAGAAAAAAGAGTTGAAAAATCAACAAAAGGGGTGAGTGAGACATGGAATTGCCGCAGAAAAATCAAATAAACCGAAAACTGAAAAAACCGAACCGAAATAATCGACCAAAACTAACAACCGATGGTTAGGTTTTTACTTTTTCAAAAACCGAAAAATTTGAAAAGTTTGGTTCGGTTTCCGTCCACCCTAAAAACCGAACTAAACCGAACCGGTTTTATTATAAAATAATATATAATTAATATAATATAAATAAATAACTAAAAAAATCATATTTTTAAATTCATATTCATTGGGTGGGTGAAATTATAATATATTTATCTTAACGTTTATATTCATGTTTGTTGTGTACGTGTATTTACTTTGACAATATATCATTACAAATGTGACAATGATCATACATGTGCATGTTCACTTGCATGTGTGTGTGTCTCATTCATATGTGTAATTGTAGAAATTTGGTATAAACATTATTAGGCTTAGATTGACAAAAAAAAATGTAAAGTAATGAATTTTCTATGTAAAACAAGTTGTTGGTACAAATTGGCCACACATAAATATAAACGGTTAAAAACAGAAAAACAAACCAAAAAAAAGGAACCGCGAAAATCCGAACGGTTTTGGTTTTTGGTTTTATAAAAACCGAATATTTCAGTTCGTTTTCGGTTTTAGCCAAAAACCGAACCAAACCGAACCGCGCATACCCCTTTCGGGATTGTGTGAGAAACAAAGCACCATTGCATGTGCGTGGAGTGTTGAAACTCTAAAAGAGGTTTTTATATAATAGGAAGAAACATAGTACTATAATATTCGCAACTTACAAGCATCCTAATATTCCAGTTTTGACCCATCTTGCTTTTGTGACAACATCATTTTTTTAGGAAAAACGACCATTTTCGAGAAACTTGAAACGTGTCAAAAAAGGCGAACAATAACTAAACAAACATATCTTTTGTATGTCAATACCAAATTCAGGAATTCCCGCCATAGTATACCGAATTTTTTGGTATCGTTTTTTTTCCCGACCATTTTCGTAGTAACGGTACCGTACCGAGTATATAGAACCGGTACCGTACCGTCTTTTCGGTGGCGCCGCTCATCCCTAAATAAAAGCATAAAAATATCATATAAAATCGAAGATCTAACGGTATATATGCAGGTGGCTAGTCTCTAGCGTCATGCTAGTCTTTTTTTTTTTATATTTTCCATCTTTGCCGTTCAAAAAAAAATATATGCAGGTGGCTCAATAAACAACACCATTGCTGCTGCCTTACAATCACCAATGTTATTGTAGACCCAACAAATAGAAGCATCATTTTTAAGAAACAACCTTACAATCATCTCGACACGAACTTCAAGGATGTGGTCAGCAGTATCATCCTCACGGGTTGTCCAACGAACATAGGCAGCTTTCACACAGGGTTGTTTCCTAAAAATGACATGTTCCTAGTTAGGAAACATGTCATTTTTAGGAAAGAACCTTGGGTGCAAGGTGCCTATGTTCGTTGGACAACCCGTGACAGATGATGCTGCTGACCACATTCTTGAAATTCTTGGCGGGACGATTGCTAGGCATGAAGATACATTTCATGTTCCAATTTCTACCGACGACATAATGAATTTATGGAATTTAGATGGACTCGTATCACTTATTATCTTTCGAGTTGTAAGTGCATTAACACTCCTGTGCACGTTTTTCACATTTTCGTGTCTGTAGTAATGTCTTGTAATTTTTAAGGGGGGCAATGCAAATTGTTGCAGTCAAGAAACGAAAACCGATGCGGGTTTTTGAACCCTTATTTGATTGAAGGGAGCTTATGTCTTCAACCGGGTTCGGCTGTTAAAGATTACTTGATACACGCATTAAGTGTCTCTAACTACGATTTTATGCTAGCACCTTATGCTCAAGAGTACGATATGCTACTTATTAAAGCTTTACATAAACGATTTATGTGTTGATTGTCTTTACTAACGTGTTAATGTCACTTTACTAGGGACCAATGTGTGTTTGTTTCTGATATGCCCAAAACAACGCACGAGGCACATCCTGGATTCAAAAAATAAGAAGCAAACAAAGACGGAGCTCACTTGCTGGTTAACAAGCCATTTGCAAGTGTAATTCTTTTTCAGTGCCGTGGTACACTTTTCGGTGCTTGGTATATAAATATATATATACCACACAGAAAAAAATGTTTAGTGTGTTAATTGGATTAATAATCAGGTGGTTTTCTAGAGGTGTATTGTATGTATTGCTTATATTAATGCATCAATTTAGGGGCTGTTTGGATTAAGGCCTGTCTGGATTAGGGGTCTACTTCGGCCGGTTTTGAGTGATGACATTTAATTAGTTTTTGCAACTTTGGCAACTTGCTTATTAATTTAACTCGTTTGCAATGACGAATCTATGCTTCTTGAAAAAATGCATTCTCTTCAAAGGGTTTCTGCCAGGGCGAAAGTTTCTATGGCATCAACTACACGGTAGACTTTGCTTCTAGACTGCATCACCCAGTTTGTTTAAAATAAGTTGTACCACATCGCTTTGTACTTCATCTATAACCTTTTTGAAGATTTGTGATTCCTCGGTTATTAGGTTTGTGAGTTTGTGTATTACCACTGACATGACTACCTCAACAACCATTTCTCTTTCTTTCTATCTATAAAAAGTACAGAGTAATAAGAGATTGTTAGATGTATGCAAAAGGAAAAAAACCAGCAAATGAGTGTTTCTTTAAGGTACAAGGATGAGTGCTTCTTTAAGATACAAGGATGAAGTTTCGGTGGCGAACCGAAGACTTCTATGTGTTGTAATGATATCTAGGGTGTGTTTGGTAGTGGGAATCGGAATGCAGGAATGATAATGGATTTGATTGCAAGTGTTTGGTTAAGATATCTAGGGTGTGTTTGGTAGTGGGAATCGGAATGCAGGAATGATAATGGATTTGATTGCAAGTGTTTGGTTAAGATGTGCAATTTTCACATTTTGGATTTAAAGATAAATATATTTCATACTCTCACCTATGGCTTGATTCATTCTTCCTCTTTTTTTCCACTTCCACTTTGATTTCCCGCTAACACGAATGTTGTGTTTATAAAATAGAATTGATTGCCTATTTACGGTTCGTTTGGTTTGTAGATTATAAAATAGAATTGATTGTCTATTTACGGTTTGTTTGGTTTGTAGGTGAATTTATGATTAGGATTTAAATTTGAATTTGGATTTATATTTGAGATAAGAGGGAAAATAATATTAAAAGATATATTATATATTAAAATATAAAATAAAAATTATTTATATTAACAATAAGAGGACAAAAAATATAGTACATGTGAGGTAGAAAACATGTGATCTCACTTTTTGTCATAAACTCTCTTTAACACCTCCACTTTAGTGCAACCAAATTTCAAAAATGCAACCAAACACTTATTTTTAAGCTTTTAACCCAAACCCTATTATAAACCCACAAACCAAACATGCCCCTAAAGTGAAAGTGAGAAGTAAAAACAAAAGAGAAAAAATACAACATAGGTAAAAATTTGATTCTAAACCTATATTCATCAAACCAAACAACATTATTGAGAATGATATATTTAATAATATCTATTGTCATTCTATATCATTCCGAAACCCATACTCATTGTAATTCATAACAACGTAAACGCAACCTTATGATATCATAACAAGTTTTAGCAACTAGCTAACACTTTTTGAATGATCATTTTATTAAGAAACTGAACTCTAAAAACACGTACCACGTTTAATTGCAATGTTTATATAATTACAGTAGTTTCCATTGTATCATACGTATAAAATAAAATAGTGACATTTTTATGTAATTTTTTTTAAAGTCCTTAATTTGGGTTTTTGCCCGAGCCTCCGAAAACTTAAAAACGACCGTGTTGTGCAATGTGCTTATTGATTATTTTGTTTTAAGCCGTTACATGCATAAAAATGGATAGCGTAGGCTATTTAACTTAAACTGTTTACGGCCATTGTTCTCTTCTACAATTTTTACTCAACTATGCATTCTCATCAACTATTTATGTTAGGTTCAAACATTAAACACTGTTTTGCTCAAATAATGATTATGCCAAACAAACAAGACCATGATTGATTTTGGTAAATAGTTATCATAGATATAGTTTTAACACATGGCCACACTCGCATATGTCACATATTACAAGATGGTGAAAATAGTAACCAAGCATGAAACATTTTACGTTTAATCCATAACTTGATTAAGCTTTTCAACATCTACATTAGGTTTGGTTAGTTTGTAAGAAAAGCGGCCACACTCGCATATGTCACATATTACAAGATGGTGAAAATAGTAACCAAGCATGAAACATTTTACGTTTAATCCATAACTTGATTAAGCTTTTCAACATCTACATTAGGTTTGGTTAGTTTGTAAGAAAAGCTATCTAACAAAACAAACACACACTTAACATTTAAAAAAATATGTTACCGGACACTAGCTGGTTTGCAAAAAGGTTAATAAACAAAAGAGTCACTCTGTTTTTTTTCCCACTTGAATAACTATACTTTTTTTCAGCATTTTACCTTATTATACTATGAAAAACGTTCATTACTCTCATTATACTATTAAAAGTGACAAATACGCTTGTCTAGAGGTTAAATATAGAATATGTAGTCAAAATAAATTTATTTAGCAAACTATGAGACAATTTAAAAGCAAAAAACATAATTTTTTTACCATTCGAAAATAGCATCCTTCGGGCGAATAGGAGGTCAAAAAGGAATTGGTTCCTGACGTTCCAAAGGCCTCACCAAGAACGTAAAACACGCCTTCCACACCTTCTTACGTTTAGAACTAAAACGATAGATTTGAAACCAAGAGAGCCAATTTGTACGATCATAAAAGGATGAACCATTCAAATTCCACCATCTCTTCAAATTAACTTCTAAATATCTTTCGCCACAGAGCAACCGTGAATAAATGGGACTTAATCTCGCGCACTCGTGATCACAAAGAGGACAAGCCAAAGACGGAAGCAAGGGACATTCTACGAGACCAATTCGATCTAGTAGGTAAATTACGTGAGATCGATAAAGTTTCAAGCCAAAAACGTTTACTTTAATCGGTAATCTTTTAATTCCACGAGTAGGAACTTCCATTTTAGGGAGAAAAGCCTCATCTAACATAGATCGAACATCCTTGACTTGAAAAACACCATCGCCATTTAAGTCCAAAACCCATCTGACATCACATATTAGATAAAATAACCAGTATCAAGTCAAATATCGAAAGCTGATCAAGTGTTGTGGACTCTACACCTCCTCGGACATGACGACGAAAGAAGTGGAGATAGAGTATTCATCTTATCAGCAATCCGATATGTCTTTTATTTCTTATGAGCAAACAAACGAGGAAAAGAAAAGCTTGAGAAGTTATGCCAATCCTAAGATTCTTTTCCAAAAGGCTTGTATTCTTTTTTTTTTTTTTATTTTTACCTGTACTTTTTCCAACGAATCTTACAATGAGAAATGAGATCGATCTTTGACTTTAAGGAGTTAACTTTGTTATGAGAGCTCCATGTCGTATTGAAAGCAGTTGAAAGAAAGACCATTCAAGCCATGTAAAGCTGATATAATTGGGACATAAGGAGTTATCATGAGAAAGGTACGCCATACTCCCCACTTGAGAAGAAGAGCCCGATGATGAGCGAGAAACTAGAAACTCTCAACCCTCCGATTTTTAGAAAGACCAAGCTCCTTAGACCATTTGCCCCAAGCATCTTTCTATAACCTCTTTGAAAAGCCATTAAAAAAATTCCATACGCAGACTCTCACATATAATTAAGAACAGTGTGGGAACCTTGAAAATCGTCATGTTGTAGATAGAGTGGAGCCAAGAACCGATTTAAGCAAGGGGTAAGACGACCCCCGACAGATATGGTATTAAGTTTCCATCTAGACGCCTCTTCTTCATTTATTAATTTGTCTGTCCCAAGCCTTTTTAAGAAGACATAAGCCTTTTTAGAAGACATATTATTCCTACTAAAATACACAAAGTATTTAAATGGAGTTTCATTATCAAAAAACCAATAAGACTCCCCCCCCCCCCCCCCCCCCCCCCCCCCCCCCCCTTGAGCTTCAGCCAACAAATATCTGGACACCGAATAAGAAGGATGACTTTCTGAATATTTATTGACATACAAGAAGTATGGAGAGGCATCGAAGAATATTCATGATACCTTTAAGTTAGAATGAGACCATACCAATAAATAACCGCGTCGGTCGGGCGTAGAATAAATGAGACAACGTTTATTAGAATGGTTCAAATCTTGTATATCCTTTGAAAATTCCCGCTTCAACTGCCCGGGAAAATGATAAGTGGAGAGACTCTATAATGAGTAAAAACAAAAAGGGAGCTAAGGGGTCCCCCTGTTTCAAGCCTCGGTATAAATGAAATTCAGTAGTCGGACTCCCGTTAACTAAAATAGAGGCCTTTCAGAAGAGACTTCCACGATCCATGAACGCAATTTAGGACGATATCCAAAAGAGATGAGTACATCATCAAGATAATACCATCAAAGGAATCATAAGGCCTTGGCAAAATCGACCTTTAAAAATCATGGCTTTTGCTGTTTAAGTTTGCACCGAGTAAGATTTCATGATATAAAAGGGTCCCATCGAAAATATGTTATTAGGAAGGAATGCAGTTGAACATCTGAGATGAGATCCAAAATAACAAGGTAAGCAGAGAAGCTGGATCTTAGTAACGACTTTGGTAAATGCTTCACCAATAAACTGATGGGACGGTAGTCATTAACAACTTTCGGATCAGATCTTTTAGGGTATGTGGGCCACAAACGAAGTGTTGATCCAATAGCAAAATATCCATGATCAAAAAAACCATTTCACAGTATGCAAATGTCAGGCCAACACGGTCCAATATTACTAAAAAATTCGGAAAGTAAACGTCGGCCCAGGGATTTATCAACTCCACATCCCACACGCTGTGCGAATATTTCATTTGAGATCGGAGATTCTATTTCTAAGATCTGATCATTATTGAGGAGATAGGAAAAGGAAAGTTCAAGACTACCTCGTCTAGAACCCGGGTCTTGGGATCTGTTCCGTAAAATGCCTTCTAAAACTCTTGTTTATCAAAGATCAGGCTTCGACAATCAATCCACATCTACCATATACCTTTAACTGAAAGATTTGCGCATTTTTTGTTAATGATAGATGAAAGATTGGAGCTTCTCGTCCCCCTCGATTGCCCAGCGAATTTTCGCCTTTTGCATGAATTATCACAGTTGTTAGAAGATTGAATACATCGTGTTATTGTTTTCAAGATTCCAAACGTGACAATTACGATGTCGTCGGTGACTCTCCTTGATCCAATCACTTCTATCAATTGTCACACAATTCTTAAGATTTAAGATTTAGAAAGACCACCTGATGCCTTTTGAAATCCAATGGCCATGATCGAATCTTCCTTCTTAACATCTTGAAGCTTTTTTTTAAACCGAATCATACCATTGTAATCATCAGAGTAAGAATTCCAGTTTTGAGGGACTAGTCTATCGAATACAGGAAGTCAAGCCAAGCGTGATAAAAAACGAAATGACGTAGGCAAAATTCAGAAAGATTCCTCTGAGTATATAGGCCTGTGGTCTGAGAGGTGACGATCCAGACAGATAGCCGAAATGAGAGGAAAAGCTGAAAGTAAACCATTAGACATAAGAAACCTATCTAATTTACTCATCTTGGTAGCCGAAGGATGAGCCCATGTGAAAGAGAATCCTTCCAGCTGGATATCGTTTAAACCCGAATTAGAAATAAAGGAATTAAACGCGTTAGCTCCATGACTGTTAAAAACCGATCCCCACCGTTCCTCAATACATCTAACTTCGTTGAAGTCCCCCATAATTAGACTTTCTCCATTCCAACTAGTGATAAGAGATTCGAGATAACTCCACAACATACGTTTAGATGAAACAGATTGGGGGGCATAGACCGAAATAATTAATAACTTCTGATTGTTCGGTATCCACGTCCCATACAAAGCTATAAAATTATCAGATATAGTATGATGATCCTTCTTGAAGAAATTAGTATCCCAAGCGCAAAGAATACCACCTGAATTGCCACTAGCCTCACTAATAATGTGGTCGAAAAAATAGTTTCCCCATAGAAATTTAACCTCCATAGCCGAAACACTCTCCATCTTAGTTTCTTGAATAGACAAAAAACTTACTTTATGTTTAGAAATTAACTCCTTGATCCAATCTTTCTTAGCCTTGGATCCTAGGCCTTGGATATTTAAAGAAAGACAATTCATCGGAAAACTAATTGTTCTCCTTGAGTTCCAATAATCTTCTCCATGTCTTTAGTACAACCTTCCATAGAAAAGCCCATTGTTTGACCCACCGTAATCATTTCTTCTAAAATCTCCAATATGGAACCGCCTTCCTTGATTTTAACCCCATTACTAAAACTTTCAGAAGAGACTCTGTCCACGGAGTTTTCCGCCTCTTCCAATACTCTCGAATTACTCCTTGCCGACCTACTAGGAGGTCGATCAGATTCTGCTTCAGGAATATCTTGATTATTACATGCTGGGATATCATTGGCAGGTGTGAAACCCGGAGGATAAGGGATGCTGGTTGACGTATCCGTGGTTCTTACTTCTTTAGTGCGTTTGTCAAGTAAGTTGTATATATTGAAAGGATCAGACGATACCTCCTTATCATTAGACTCACCATGTTGCTGCTCGAAACCCTGAACTTCACCGTTATCGCCAAAGTATGTGTCCGAAACCACTTCACTAGCATTCTCCACCTCGTCGTTGTTCAGGTTATTTGCCTGTTCATTGATCTTAGCGGACTCGTCGTCCGAGAACAATTCTTTCTCAGGAACATCTTTGAAGGATGGGGACCAAACAAAAAGTTCCTTGGCACGAGCCCAAAAAACCTTCCCTTTTACAATAAGCTTGAAACTTTCCAAGATGTTCTCCGTTTGGCTGGTCTTAATACAAATACGTTTCCTTGCAAAGAGGTCATCATACCCATCTTCTAATTCAACCAATTCTCCCCATTTAGAACTGATCTTTTGAAAAGTTGAACGAGTCCAAGCATTTAAAGGAACTCCTTCAATGTCGACCCAAACTATCCGTTCTTTAGCTGCGAAATCTGATTGCGCATTACAAAGACGGCGAAACCACGAAGCAACCCCAACATGTTCCATGAATTTCGATTTAGACTTAGATGATTTCAATTCAATCATTACCCACAATCCTCCTAGGTAAACAACGCGAGTGTTATGAAAACCCTCGTTAGACAAAAGTACCTGTAAGTTATTAATGAAAGAAAATTGGAGAACTTCGCCCATAACACAATTCGTGAGATCCCTGTTCACCAGGCAAGAGTCGTCTAAAACCAAAGACGGTTTCAAAATAGACGAATAAGACTCTTTTGGTCCACCTTGATTCTGGACAATAGACTGCTTAAAACCCGTACATTACCAGAGGGCACTGGTTTCTCTTTCTGAAAGGTAGAAGCTTTAGGCCTTTCAAACCGAGCAGGATTAGCATTTTACCTTATTATACTATGAAAAAATACGCTTGTCTAGAGGTTAAATATAGAATATGTAGTCAAAATAAATTTATTTAGCAAACTATGAGACAATTTAAAAGCAAAACTTTATATGTACAACAAATTAAAAAAGAAAATCTAGAAAAAAATTATATGTTAAAAATTAAGATTAAATACGTTAATTTACAACCTACTTTCACAAATTTTCACATTTTGGTAACTTACTTTGAAAAAACTAGAGTAAATTGCAAAAATCGTCCTTGTAGTTTGGCCAAATTGCACGTTTGGTCCGCGTGGTATCGAAATTACAAAAATCATCCGTGTGGAAAACCTTAGGTTCCACTTTTAGTCATTTGTCGAATTGAAATGACAAAAATACCCTTATTTTCATTTTAGAAACAGAGCGGTATTTTAGTCATTTCAGTTTGACAAAAGACTAAAAGTGAAACCCAAGGTTTTCCACACGGATAATTTTTGCAATTTCGATACCATGCGGACCAAACGTGCAATTTGGCCAAACCACAAGGACGATTTTTACAATTCTCTCAAAAAACTATTACCACCGTGTAATTTAATCCGGTAAATATAAGAAAGGTTATCGATTGGTTTTTGGTTTTCCACCTCATTTATTTATTGCCACATAGTTTTTATAAATTTACACCTAGATATACATTTTTTTTATCAACATTTTTATTTAATTTCTTTAGCGACTTTTATTTATTTTGTATTTTTTATATTGTGATAAAAAAATCATATTTTTCTAGAACACTTTTCTGACTGTTGTTGGAAAACACTTGTCATAATTTCTTTACTTTTCAAACATTTAAAAATCAAAAAAGGTTCATAACTTATAATTTTATCTTGATCAATATGCGAATATATTCAACCGCCGAAATAAAAATCGATAGCCATAGAATTTATCAAGTTTTGGCATCATAATTTGTTAACTAGAAACATATATGTTTAAAGCTTTGATCATCATATAACCACCTCGAGGTGATTAATGTGCATAATCAGTTCTATACACGTCTTAACATATCAAACATAGTCGTAAATGAAATTCTAAATCCTAAAATTTACTTCCATTTCGCACTTACTTAATACAAGGGTCCCTTTTATAGGGGTGTGCACGGTTCGGTTTGGGTCGGTTTTAGGCTAAAACCGAAACCGAACCGAAATATTCGGTTTTTATAAAACCAAAAACCAAAACCGCTAGGTTTTTGACGGTTCGGTTTTTTCGGTTCGGTTTTTCGGTTTCAAACCGTTTATATTTAGTTGTGGTAATTTATATTAATAAACTTGTTTACGTAGAAAAATTATTTTCTTTTTTTTCTTCAATATGAGCCTAATAATGTTTACTCAAATTTCTAAAATTATACATATATAAATGAGACACACATACATGCAAGTGAAAATACACATGTATGATCATTGTCATATATGTAACGATATATTGTCATATATGTAACGATACATTGTCAAGTAAACACACGTACATGACAAACATATATATAAACATTAAGACATATATACATTATAATTCCACCAACAAAATAAATATGAATTTCAAAATTGAATTTATTATTTATTTATTTATATTGTATTAATTATATATTATTATAAAATTGGTTCGGTTCGGTTCGGTTTTTACGGTTCGGTTTTTGGACGAAAACCGAAACCGAACCGAAATTTTTCGGTTTTTGAAAAAGTAAAATCATCATATAACCACCTCGAGGTGATTAATGTGCATAATCAGTTCTATACACGTCTTAACATATCAAACATAGTAGTAAATGAAATTCTAAATCCTAAAATTTACTTCCATTTCGCACTTACTTAATACAAGGGTCCCTTTTATATATTCACTACGTCACAAAATAATTGTCTACTAACGAAAAACACACAATTAAAAAAATGATAATTATTTGCTTTGACAGTTTTACCTTTAACTAATTAACTAACTATTTTTTAAAAGTTTTTAACCATTAAGTGACGATATTATGTTACACTTGATCAATATTTTGTATTTATTTTTAATAAAATTGATTTTGTATAACACAAAATGAAAACATGGCCAATAAGGTAGGAAGTAATAAATTTTAACCTTATCCAAATGCTGTCACTTAGTTAAATTTCTCTCGATAAATACCCCTTAAAACCAACCAACTTTTACCTCGTAACTCCCCATAACCTCTCATTTTTCTTCATCCTTCTTCCTCTAACCAACCCACATTTCTCTAGACATATTTACATATACT
Source organism: Tanacetum coccineum (assembly GCA_026074375.1). Lineage (NCBI taxonomy): Eukaryota > Viridiplantae > Streptophyta > Magnoliopsida > Asterales > Asteraceae > Tanacetum > Tanacetum coccineum. Next base: position 2,165 of record BQNB010086735.1, on the reverse strand, counting down.
AAAAAACATCAAATCCATTGGAATGATGGAAATTTGCAGTAAATTAATCAGGGTTTTGCTATGTTGCTTCCCAATAATCTTCAACAGTTTTAATGGTGGTGGTGGAGGAGTTATGGCTTTTCATAAGGTTTATCCAAGTTTTCAGTCTCAAAGTGCTGTGAAAGTTAAGATGGTTCATAAAACAGCCTACCATTTTCAACCAAAACAAAACTGGATCAATGGTATCAACTCTTCTTCTTCTTCTATCATCTATTCATATTAACACACTCATAGGGTAGCATGCATATTTTATTTACATGCAAGAATCCTATGAAATTACAGACATTCAATTTGTGTCATTGTGTGTAAAGGTAAATACTACTGTATTAGGTATCTATGTAGTATAAAAAACTGAAATTTTAGTAACACGTCCAATGCTATGAATTGAATAAGTTCATCCCAATATTGTCTCTTGGCACATAAGAGTTTTATAAACTAATACTCCGTCTAGCCTTTATAAGTTCATAACTACGAGTCTACTAACATTTTTTACTAGTATAAATAAGTCGTAAATTGATTTCTTTTATTTTAGTTTACGCACGTGAACTAATATTTATCTTTCATATATGAACCTCTAAAGAGGTATGGACATCAATTCCACATACGTTATATGTCACTATAAACATGGCTTAAAAGACTATGCTACAAGAATATGTGTATATATTGAGTGTGCGTGTGTACTTTTAGCAATTGAACAAATTAAATGGCGTTCATTTGCACATAAAAATCCATTGAAATTAATTGGAGTAGTATATTACAGACAAGGCGTCTCCCCACACATCTATATTCTCAAAATAATTGTTGATATTTCTATTTTAGTTATTAAATTACCAAAAAGCTCATTATAACTATAATCTTAAATCTATACAAGACTCCATCATTTACTCATTTTTAGGAGAGTGTGTTTTTCAAAAGTAACATTGGCAACTGATTATAGACTCTAATGATTCTACATTTTAGAATTGTGATTTTATTTAGATTAACAACTTTTTTTAGAATAACTTGATAATATATTACTTGAGGCACCATATATATTTGTTAATCTTAATAAACAGTTATTTTGATACGGAAAAAATAATGCACATATATCCTATAAAAAAGGGGCTAGTAGATGTGGTTGACTTTCCCCTTCATAAAAAAGCTAAACGTTGTATGAAAAGTAAGTTTGTTGCTTATCGTTGAAAAAAAAACCATGAAAATAAGTAATAAATGTGAGCAGTTTGTTACCAATTAAGTTCCATGCAAGCTTCAGCGCAGTCTGTTTTTATTTGGATCCATCTGCATATTGTTAGCAGGCTTATGTTTGTAGGCTTGGCTCATGTTGGGCTTAGGGTTATCTTTGTATTACTTGTATTTATACTTGACACTTTGTATGGTTTCATAATCAATATACACAGAACATTGTATCATCCTACATTATGTATGTATAATATAATACTGCCAATAAACTTAACTGAACTAAACTAAACTGTATCCAAATGTTACTCTGTGTTGTGATGTAACAACCCTTTTGAAGCATGCATGCAACGTTTCGCTATATTGTTGCAATAGCATGTGACATAAAGAAAATACAGTCTTTAGAGAAAAAACAAGATAGAATAATCATTTCCTTTTTTTAAGAAAACACATGTAAATTTTCTCTCCACTACTCCCTAAAAGAATTTGCAATATATAGTCCTACGACTTTCAAAAAAACATTTTAGGTCATTATGTTTCGCGTATCTACTATTGACTTTGAATTCTGATATAAATTACTTCTATTATAAAAAGTGTAAAGAATATACTTCGTCTAGAATTTGGACAAGAACTAACTACATGTTTCTAAAACATTATCTGAATTACAACTGCTTAAGTTTTATATGGTTGCATTGCATTTTTGAATGTTAAACGTAATGGGACGACATTTTGCGGTCGGTCGTCCCATGTGGCAATAAAAGGGACCTGGTCACCCCACTACGTCGACCGAAGCAAGACCTGGTCACCCCCAACCTTTGCAAGGTTAGGGTCTTCTGCACGACCTTACAATTGGAGGAAGATTTCGTATTAAAAAAAATCAACTCTTTCTTTTATATTTTTATTTAAAAAAAAAAATAAACAATCTCACATTCACAATAAAATCCCACTTT
>BQNB010086734.1:0-28108 GCA_026074375.1 Tanacetum coccineum | reverse complement strand
TTGGTTGAGTGTTTGCTTATATATTATATATATATATATATATATATACTTTTATATTATATATATATATTATAGACGAATCAATTTTTGGCGCCGTTGCCGGGGAGGTTGAAAACGATTATCGTTACGTTTGACAATTTGTGTATGAATTTTTTTGGATTTTTGAATTATAAAACAAGAATGAAACTTTCGAGGGTGAAAGGATCTTCAAACCAAATCAACAAACACAAAACGTAGGAATCTTAAACACTAGTCCCCGGCAACGGCGCCAAAAACTTGGTGTGCAAGTTTATATACACAATAAAATATACTATAAAATAATATTCCACAAGAGCAATTAAGAAAATTCCCTAAGGAAAATTCACTCTCAAAAATATATAATATAATATATAATACGTATATTAAACCGGGCAAATATGATCACCCGGGTCGTTTCCCCAACGACTAGTGAAATTGAAACCTTGTTTAAGCTTGGATTGTGATTTGAATAAGCAAATGGATGATTTGATAATCTAAGACAACAAGTAAAATTTGAACAATTAAGAGCAATTAAACAAATACGGGAAACGAATAAAACGCGACAATTTGGCAAGAATACTAAATTTAATCCCTAAAAATGTAAACTAAAATTCTAAACCTAAGATAAGACAAAAGAAAATTTTAGGAAAAAGAAAAATATTTTTTTTTGATTATTTTTGAATTTAATATGAATTAAAAACTATTTTAATCTAATTAAATCCTAAAAATTAAAAAAAAATATAAAATAATTGAAATTATATTTTTCCTAAGTAAATTAAGTAAAAAAAAAAAATAACATAAAAACTCAGAAAACTATTTTTAACTATTTTTAAAATTAAAATCCTATTTTTAAAATTAAAAATAAAAGCTTAAAAATGAAAATTAAAATCTAAAAAGTGTAAAAATGATTTTACTAGATGTAAACCTAAAGCTATTCTTTATAAAACTAAAAACTATTTTTTTGAAACTTTTTTCTATTTTTTATTGATTTTTTTAAGATTTTTACTTTCGAAAATTGATTAAAAATAAAATTTAAGCTGGAAAAATCTAAAAAATTCAGGGTAAATCTTAAACACTAGCAGGAACACAAGAAAAATAAGAAAAACCAAATTGCTAAACGAATAAGCCCTCAAATGAGCTTATATAGCTACGGCTTATTATTGAAAAGGGAAATGAAAACGTGTATAAGTATTTAAAGGAAAGAAACAATGACGGATGAGCTAATGTAGCAAACTGGTTAACATGTTGGGTCTATAAGTGTGAGGTCGTGGGTTCGAGTGTGGGCAACCCCTTTTTGCTATTTTTTTATATTTTTTGACTTTTATGAAAATTTAGATACTAGGACTTATAGAGGACACAAAAATAAGCTACTTTTATAAAAGAAACCTATACTGAAACTAACTAATAAGCTTAAAAACAGCTTATCAAAAAGCTGTCACAGAAAGTGGGGGGGATTGGTTTGGGCTTTATTTTCCTAAAACAGCTAAATAACCAGTCAAAAGTAAGCTTAATCTTAAAAAGGAAAAGTGTTCTAGATAGCTTATAAGTTGCTTAATCTAAGAATGAAAAGAAACCTAAGCTAGAAACACTTAAAGGCCACTAAAACTTTCTGGATTAACAATGCTAGATTCAGAAAAGACACTTATAGCACCCAAATTAACCATTAAGCTAAGGCTCTAATAAGCTGAATTGGGACCTAAGCTTTAGAAGACTAGGTAATCAGCTTATAAACTACTAATCTAACCTAAAAATTCTAAACCTATAAGCTAGAAATCTTAAATTTAAAAGCTAAGTCTTATGGCTACTGTTTTTGGCTTTTTGGCTTTTTTATGACTTTGACAGCTGAATTACTATAGTAAACTTATTTGGAAATGAAAATTAAGCCCTAATTGATATTAAGCTATATCTAATCTAAGTCCTACTTAAATTTTAAAGCCTAAAACCTATGAGTACCTAGCTAATAATCTAATCTAAAAGTGACAGCAGTACTAACTATTTGTTAGTATTGATGTACTTGGCACAAGTGTAAACCAAGTAGTGCAGGTTACCTAAGGGTAAACCTGCACTTAAACACACTCAAGTTGAGTGCACAAATGAATTGAAAGCAAGATCTAAGCCTTTTAAAACTTAGATTAAATTTTGCACAAGTGAAATTCAAAGAGAGATTTCCCTAGTGCTGGCACACTTAAAATAAGTTCAAACTTTCTAAATTTCCAAACACTATTATGAGAACTCATTTCCTATTGTTTTTAACTAAAATCAAAGCTGTCTCAAAAAGGTTTGCACAAAACTTTTGATTTTTGATAGTCAAAGTAGCTTAAACCAAACACTCCTTTAACTCATTGATAGATTAAAAAAACTTCATAAAATCAAATCTATTTATCAAATGCCTAATACCAGATGATTTTTAGCTTATAACAACCCTATCTAACATGAATTAACAACTTATTAAGCAATAATATAAGATTTTAAACTAATTTTCTACTATTTTTGGTTTTTTAAGGTTTTTAAGACAATTATGTGAAAGTCTATGATCTAAACTAAGAAAATCAAAAACAGATAAACAATTATGATTATTAAGCTAGATAAAACACAAATAAGCACTAATAAGCAAATTAAATAAGCAAATAAGCAATAAGCAAGCATATAAGTAAAATTAAGCTAGAATGGAAAATGAACAAGAACTTTAAAGGTGAGACTTACTTTATCCTCTAGCTAAACAAGAGGTACCACAAGAGCAGCTACAAGCTCTCCTAGCTTATTAATAAGCTAGGAGTTAAGTCCATAGAGATCCTTCCAGGATTGATCTCTCTTCCAAATAAGCTCAAATCCAATTAAGTCCATGATAAATGTAAGTTTAACTGATTTAAGGTTTAGGTATGATTAATACTGAATTAAATAAACTCTATTTCAGCTTATAGATGAAAAGACTTAAAATTGACGCTTATTGTAGCTCTATAGAGACAATTTGGCTATTAGGGAGCTATGAATAAAAAGAAAAGAGAGCTTATAACTGACTTAAATTAAATTTCATTAAAAAAAAGCTGAATTACATTACTTAAAAGAAATTACAACTGATTTAAAAATTACATTAAGCTTAAAAACTATACTAGGCTAAAAATCTAGAAAAGAAAAAAGAAAAAGACGTCCTTGTGTGTGTGATGAGAGGGTCTATTTATAGGCTGCAGGTGAAGCTTCTAGTCTCTCTTGCCTTGCTCCCCAATCCTTCAATCATCACCATTCATTCAATAAATCATTAGATCATGATTTTGAGCCGTTTGATCATTTGTGGACACTAGAGGATTGCCAAGCTGTCATTCTTTGATTGTGACAGCTTGTGCTACTTATGTGAGTGAGTTTAGTGCAAAACCCACGCCTCTTGTGTGCTTTCTTCATGTCCACGTGGCCTAGAGCTTGAGTGAGGAATGATTGCCTCTTGATTTGACTTATCTGTCCTTGCAATCTTGTTAGAGAGCTCATGAATTGTCTTAATTGCCCATTGATTTTAATTTGCCCTTTGTTTTGACTGTTTGGTGAAACGAGAGAGACGAATGAACAGTAAAAAGGCTTCGCGCCTTTATAACTGAAGCGGGTAACAAATTTTTAAACTTTGGGATAATTGCAATTTTAGTCCCTCTCTTTTGATTCCTCCTTTTCTAGTTATAAACTAGTTTCAGAAATTGCAAAACTGGCCCTTGTGGTTTATAAAAAGGAAGAGTTGGGCTAGGGTAATGGGCTTATGGATCCGGGTATGGGGTTTTTGGGTTTTTCAGGCCCATTAAGGTTTTTAAGGCCCAATAAGAGGTGAAGGGCTATTTTTGGACTTTGGTGAAACTTGGAGGGTGAAAATGGAATGTTTTTGGGTTTTGACTTTTATTGGTTGACTTTTTGTTGACCATTTTTGACTGGATTTGACTTTTCTGGCTTCGGCTTTGAATCTTTGGCTTCTTTTTGTACTCTTCTGATTCTCGTGTCCGTGCTTGCCCGTTTTTGACTGTTTTCTTGTGATTTTTGATATATCCGTACCTGCACACACAAAACACAAATACAATCATATTTTTGCCATTTTTGGTCTGTTTTGGGTTTAATTGGGTTATTTTAGGTATTAACGGATATGTGTATTTTACACTTATCAATAACCTTCATCAAGAGCTTTAAGACTAGTAATAATAGTATTAAATCTAGCAAAAGCATTATTTATAGATTCGTCTTCAAAAATGATGAATTGTTCATATTGTTGAACCAAAATGTCGATCTTATTATCTTTGACTTGACTACTACCTTGATGGGTGATTAACATGGTTTTCCAAATTTCTTTTGCCGTATTACACATGAAAATTCGTTCATATTCTTTTCTAGGCAAAGCGTTGTAAATAACCATTTTGGCTTCATTATTTTTTGCAAGCCTTTTCTTAAGATCATCCGTTTGTTTTTCAAAAGGGATAACCTCATCCAGTTTGATTTTCGGTTTTTGAATAATAGGTTGAAAAATCCACCATTGGTAGTAACATTTCAAAGATTAGTCTTTGAAAAAATTTTAACATATGTCTCGGAATTATTTTCTCCAAATGAATAAAACCTAGGCTTTTAAACAGATGGTGGTTTTGCATATGATTGCCCGCTTCTAGATATTTGTCGGAATCCATAGATCGATCCAAGCTTTAAAATACAATATATTTTAAAAATCTTGAGTGACCTTGCTCTGATACCAATTGTAAAAACTAGAAGGGGGGGGGGGGGGGGTGAATAGTTTTACCGGTTAATTAGCGTTTTAAAAGTTTGCTTATGAAATAGTTTGATTCGAGATGTATGTCAATCAACCAACAATATGAATCACAACAAAACTATCTAATAATGCAAGTAATAAGTAAAGAGATAAAGAAAGAAATGATCAAACCAAGACACCAAGATTTATAGTGGTTCGGCAACGAAGCACCTCTTCGTTCCTACTCCACTCCCCGAGCACTCCACTCGAGATTTCACTATGTCAACAAGCTCCCTTTAGGCGGAGAAAACCGTTTACACGTCGCTTACTTTCTTTTCCGACACTAAGCTAGATGTCGAGTCCTAATCTTAGCTAGAACCAATCTAAGACTTCACTAAGTCTTCAAACACTCACAAGATCTACACTCTTGGATTGACACACAATCCAAATCACACCAATATACAATCTACACACTTGATCCAATTAATACAACAACACAAAATAAATCTAATGAATGTTTGTGATCTTGAAGAAGAGAAGAAAGAAAGATCACTTGATAACAATTCGTATGTAGAAGAATATGAATGTTCTTCTCTTGCACTTGATTAGAAGGTGAAGAAGGGAGGAAGAAAGAATTAATCACTTGAAACAAAATCAAGATATGTTAGTGATCAAGATATGTGTTTTAGAAAGAAAGGAAGAAGAGAGAAAACTAGATCTGATAGAATTTTTGGCAAGAGGAAGTCTGATTTTGAAATGGGTGGCCCAGTATTTATAGGGGACAAAAGTGATAGCCGTTGCTGGTGGCGGTCCCGGCGGCCCCTTATATATAAAGGGACCGCCACTAGACTCCGCTCTTTTTTTGTCCTTTTGTGGTGAAGGTTGTATCTATTACGGAACCTTCCATTTTGGGGGGAATATTTGAAATTCAAATTTTATGTTTTTAATAAAACATTTCTTTTAATTAATAAATAATTAGTTTTTATAATTTTATAAAAACATTTTTGTGTGATAGTATAAGATTTAAGAAGAACAAATTACTTTTCTTGATCACTATATGTTTAATTGTATTGTTTAGATTCCATACCTTAAGTGATTAATCATAGAATTAGAATTTTATGATTATTAAATTAATAAACGTTTTAATTTTATCGTAACGTTTTCACATTTTGTTATTATCAAAACATTGAGAGGTCAAAAAATATAAATAACGTTTTTGGACATTATTTGTATTAATAAAAATAAAATGTGTAGTTACTTGTGAAAGTAACTTGGTAAAAAGACAAATGACGTGTGTTTACTCGTTCAAATAAAATATATATTTAGATGTAAACTTTAGTGTAAAAATAAAAGTGATGTATATGTATAAAATACATGTCTATGCAAATGTAAAATGAGGTTCGAAAGAGAATGATTAACCTTTTAAATACTTAACAACTCTAATAAGTATTAAAAACATGTTTAATGGTTTGCTAAGGGGTTTGATCATAATGCAACATTATAAACATGTACGAACTTTTGTTGTAGCATACGAGGACTCGAGACGTCGAGAAGTGTTGAATGTATGTTCAGACAAAATATGATTACGAGTAACTTGTACATTTTACGTTATGTATTACAAGTTACATGTTTGTCATCAACAAAATAAACGAGAATGTATAGATTAAATGTCCTAATATTGGCACTAACACTTTCATTTGTTGCAAGCATGTTTCTACATGATCATCCATTCAAGAAAGCTTAGAGATACTGCATCCTCATCCACCACAAGCACACATATAAAGATCCACCCAACAAGCTTAGAGACTTGTCATCTTCATTTTAATCAACAACATCATGCTTAGTGATATTGATGTTTAAATTATGCATTTATATCCAATTAACACTTATGTCTTAGATTATCATTATACATCACAAAGTATCATAACTATACAACAAACTAGAGTTAGTTGGTTTATTTGTTTAGGCCATAAAACACATGGGTAAAAGGTTTGTTATGGTGGACCATAAAACATAACGGGTTTGGTTGTACCCGAAAAAGAACTCGGTATTTAGCTTTGTACCGAAAATAATGTAAGTGACGTTGTAAGGTTTTCACAGCTGAGAAATGAGCTTTTTGATATAGTGAAGTTACTCTCAAGTTGGGTACTCAGGGATTGGAGTAAGGCGGAGAGGAGGAGCTTCATGCCGAACCACTATAAATCATCATGTCCGGTTTGCGTTCCCTTTTTTATTCTTTTTATTTTTTAGAACGGCCAGTTAGTGATTCGAGCTCACAGTGACATCCAATTGGGCAGTATGCAAGACTCGAACCTCCTCCTTAGGGGATAAACCTCACTCCTAGTTAGCTTCTGAAGGAAAACCCTCACGGGGAGGCTCGAACCCGAGACCTCCCGCATGTGATAACAACCTTCCTAAGGATACCCTTGGTGGCCATCTGAGCTAGCCCAAATGGTTTGCGTTCCCTTTTACGTATAGCCTTTTTTATATATGTGTGCACTTATGTTTGTGTTGTATATTGTGTTGTGATGACATGCTTTGTTTTATGCTTTCTACTATCTTTATTGTTGTAGAACTATTATAGACACTTTTCATATTACGTCACACTTGGTATTCACCCCCATCTACTTATTCCATAACACCAACACAACTCTCTCTCTCTCTCTCTCTCTCTCTCTCTCACACACACACACACACACACACACACACACACACACACGCGCGCGCGCGCACACAAATACTTATAAACACACATAATTCAACCACCATCAAATTCCATTTTGTTGTCCCCTTCAAAAAAACTTCAACCAAACACTCCAAACCCAATTTTTTTTATCTCAAACCTCATTTGGACACCCCAAACCATCTTTTTAGACTACCCATTTTCATCATCTTAATATAAACACACCAACACAACTCACGCGCACACACACGCGTGCTAACACGCACACACATAAATACTTACAAAAAAGTAAAAAAAACAAAAAACAAAAACTTCAAAATAAAAAACAAAAAATTAAATTTAAAATTAAAAATAAATTTGAAATAAATAATAATGAACCTTGTGCAAAATACATCTATGTACAAGCAAAAAGACGAATATACCCCTCTTGTTAAAACCTCGTTAACAAATAACGAAAAATATTTGCATCGTCTATCTTTAGGGATGTATAATTATATCAACTACACATTTAGCAGTCACATGGGCCAAGGCGCTTTTGGGCCTAGCGGACTGGCCCACTTACTAACCACTTTTTTAAACCTGGCCCACTAATGCAACCCGATCCGGAATACCAAACATATATTTTATCTCCACGGACTTAAACAAAAATATCACAACAACGACAATATCGACAACTAACAAACGGTCCGCCGCGAAATGCGAATTTCAAAACTCGTTTATAACATTTATCGACGGAGAGATGTATATATTCAACTTATTTCAAAACTTGTGCTAGCGGGTTGCATTTTAGGATGGGTGGAGTGGTATGGAACTCACCAAGTGAGTTACACATTCACGGGCCACCTTCCAAAACACATCAAACACTCACTTGTGAGTTTGGGTAAAAAAAGCAAGCGAATGGTGAACCACTCACCATTGGTGAGTGGTAAAAGTTGTGGGTCCCGATTTTTGGTTTAATGTTTTTATTTGGTGTTTGAGTGTGTGTAGGGTATTTAGTTAGATATATTAAAGTGGGTATTTAATGAACGGTGAGTTAGTGGTGACCACTAGATAAATATAAATGAGTTGAAATGAGATGAAAGAGAAAACTAATAGTGAGTTTAGCATTAGGAAAAAGATCCTCTAAAGTTGTAGTCAAACATGATTGGTAAAGTTAAGTTTGTTGTGAGTGAAGATAAATAAGTGGGCACTTGAATTTTATTAAAAGAAAAATGTTTATTCATTTAACTTATTTGTGATTGATGAACATGATGTATCATGTTTGACTCAACTTGAGAGGATTCTAATCCTTAGCATTACCACTCCATTCCGCCTTAAAAGGTTATATCCACACAACCCAAAATTGCGCTCCATTCTTTTTCCCTGAAACTTGTCTCACACACTTTATTCATTACCGCCCAAAAAATCTTATTTTCCTTCCAAAAACATTTGAAATTTGACTTCCCCCCAAACCAAATCTTAAAATTCCAAAATTTTCAATCCTGTATTTATATCCGACCAAACATCACATATGTTTCATCAAATTCCACTTCCCCAAAACATGTCTCTGACAAATACACAAACTCACACTGATCTTGATCTGATGACTATGAAGCAGAAGCCAGTTCGTACCTCGGGTGAGATTCATGTCATTGTGGGACCTATGTTTGCTGGTAAAACAACTGCTCTTCTTCGTAGGATTAAATCAGAAGCAACTAATGGAAGGTAACTTAAAAATATTTATTGTATTTTTATATGCCTTTGATTTAGTCAAATGTTGTATGTTGTGTTTGATTAACCTAAAATAAGGAAAACCTAATCCATTTATTCTTTTATTGTCTTGGTTTACTTGGTTTTATTAACAAGGTTTTACTAAACACAAACTTAAGGTAATAAGGTTTATGTTTAAGAAACAAAAACATGGTGTTACATATAGTTGTTTGAGAGAAGTTAAATGCATGGGTGAGGAGTTATTATTGAAGGTACACACATTTAATGCATGTTTGAATATTTAAAATGGATATTTTTAATTTGTGTTTCGGGGGCACATGTTAAAGGGGTTCTACTTCGTGTCATTTTTTTAATGGTCGGTGAGTGGTTGTGTGACGTGATATGATGACCACTCAATGAATGTTGGCCATTAAGAAGGTGACAAACAGGAAACCCTCTTTAACTTAAGCCCATGGGACCAAGTTAGAAAATCCCATTTAAAATATACTAGTAACCCACCTTTCAAGCTATGTTCAACAATTTCCTTATCAATATACATCAATTTAGTGATTATAATTTTGTAGTTAATATTTTTGTTGTTGTCAAGTGTTCCAACTTTGATTTAGTCAAATGTTGTATGTTATGTTTGTTGATGATCAATGATTTTTCTCTGAGTGGGAGTGTAGCCATATCATATTTTTTGTCATTAGTGTTGACTTAGTAAATATAATATTCTTGTTGTTAATTTTGGGTATGATTAATATACAGGAATATAGCAATGATAAAGTCAAGCAAGGATAATCGATATGCGGTAGATTCAGTTGTGACTCATGATGGAACAAAGTATCCTTGTTGGGCACTTCCTGATCTGTTGTCTTTTAAACAAAGACTTGGGGAAGAAGCTTATGAAAAGGTATGATCTTTATGATGAAGAGCTTAAGACGCTATTATGTTTTATTAAATATTAGACTAACCACCATCATAATGGCCTAGCGGTAAGGTTTTTGGTTTCCTGACAAGATGTTAAGGATTCAAACCTCAATAGGTGTGTACGGTGGCGGGCCAGGGAAGGGTCGAAATGGCCCTGTGAGTAACCCGGGTGAGGCCGTTTACATCGGAGAAAAAACAGCCTCTGCCTTCCAAGAGGGTGGGGGGAAGGGAAAAACCAAAAAACATTTTGTTCATAAAATCTTAGATAATTGGCTTCTGAGTATTTGGATGGAGGCCATCTATTTCTGATTATTTCAGGGTCATATAGTCAGTCTGCGAGTAGATGTCTAAGAAGGCGTCTGGAAATGCTTGTTTGAAAATCTTATATGCATATTTGTATGTTGATAAGCAGTTTAAGTATCTGGATCAAAATGTTTATTTGCTTATTTTGGATCAAATAAGGAGTTTAAAACAAGCAAATCCCAAATAAGTACATTAAAACAAACAATACCAAACACCCCTAAAGCTGATTATTATAGTTTAGTGCTTTTAAATAAGCACTTTTACATTGCTCATTCAAAACATATTTCACAAATATTTGGATAAGCAATTTGAAACTTTGAATAAGCAATCCTATTACACCCTCAATTTTTTTTTAACTGTTGGACCAAGACACAATAAGCTGTAAACACTTTTGAAAGCAATCCCAAACACCCCCTTAAATTAGCTCAAGGCTCGTAGTAGTGGAGTTGTCAGAATTGTATGATTTGGATCATGAAGCAAATAATACAAATCCTATAAGTAAATGGAATGGTTTTTGAATTCCCATCTTATATTGGTGAGCTGCTCTTGTTTTGGGTTAATATCTCTATAAATATGCTTGCATTTTGTAAGTTTGTGTTTTATACTTATATAGATTCTCATCAACATTGTGTGTTTGCAGCTGGATGTTATTGGGATTGACGAGGCCCAATTCTTTGATGATCTGTATGACTTCTGTTCTAAAGCTGCTGATCATGATGGTAAAACTGTTATAATTGCTGGTTCTTGGATGGTGGATTTCTTAGGTGATTTGCGATATCTGTCACTTACCAGCGCGTTTTTGTATCTTCCAATTTTACAGTTTACTAAATACTTCATTTGCAGAAGGAACTTTGGTCCGGTTCTTGATATAGTACCACTTGCTGATACCATAACCAAGTTAACCGCTCGATGTGAAGTATGTGGCAAACGAGCCCATTTCACTTTTAGGAAGACCAACGAGACAAAAACAGAACTTGTTGGCGGGGCGGATATGTATATGCCTGTTTGTCGTCAACATTATGTTAGCGGACAAATGGTGATAAAAAAACACTAGACAAACAACCTCAACGACCACTGCTTAATAGCATCGATTACTTGTAATTTGTTAACATCTCAATGTTTGTTTTTGCATTTAACTCGCTTCTGTATTTTTATAAGTAGTGTTTTATTTCAAATGTTGGTTTGATGTACTGTAACTATATTACTGTTGTTATATGAATATGTATTGAGAATTGAAGAACTATGTTCTTGGTTTAATTTCTGTATTGTAAGTACCACCAAGTCTTTCATTTTATCAAAGCATATATGGGTTAGTATATTGTATGAAATATTACCTTACTAGTCTCTTCATTTGATCTGTTTTAACCATTGCACCATATTTGTACACTTGAGTCGATAATTACAGTAATAGATACTGTAACTTGTTGAGCTAATTTGTATACCCTATTATTAAATATTTTGTATGAATATTACATTTTATGTAACAAGTATTATGAACGCGCGGTCTTAAGGGTATTATTATTATTATTATTTTGTTGCTACCGGACAGTTTTGATGTACATAGCAAAGATACAGTGACTAAAAGAAAATAAATAAACATGTATAAAACCCATCAAAGATTGCTAAAACTTATTATTACATCTGAATGATATATATAGTAAACACTTTACACTGATTTTGCTCTTCTCTTTGGTTTTGCTCTACCAAACAAACTAAATCTTCTAAACACCTTCAACAAGCGACTAGCGTATTTCCTTTGTGATGCAAAATTCACTGTCCCAATACAGCTACTCACTTGTCCTAGAGGGGTTCTCTTCTTACTCATAGTTCTTCCCTCTAACCCGTATGCCCTTACGGGCTCCACTTTCTTAGATGCTTGTTCGTGTTTCTTGGACGAGTTTTGTAAATGAAGGCTTCTTTTCAGTGTCATCAATTGTTGTTCAAGTGTTTGAATGCGAAAGCTTGTGGACTCATATTCCCTCCTGCAAAACTCGGGACTATCATATGCTAAATCTTTTTGTAGCAAGAAGCTCAGTGGCTGGTTTCTTGTGTCTTCTACATTGACGCATGGGCTTTCTACAAGATTTTGACTTCTTGAATATGCATATCTTGAACTCGCAAGGCTTCCTGAAAATTCTCCACAATGTGCATATCTGAATGAATCGGAGCATTCCTTTAAGGCTTTATGTGTACTTAATTGTTGAACAAAAAGGGCTTGAACTATTAACCGTAGAGGCATTAGTTCGTTTTGGACGGCCTCTACACAAACTTCATTGGATAGTTTTTGGCAATTGAGGTATTTGCATACCGCACTCTTCTCGTCTTGTGACAATTCACTGTGCGCCTACATAACAAGAAACATGCTCAAGATGCTTTTTACCGGTTGTTGCACAAAAAGGTACTAACAAAAATTCGATAAAATTTGGTTGAACTTTTCAGATAAACCATGTATATCAGAAGTAAAGGAACTTACTTGTAAAAAGATGTTCAATGCTTTATAAAGATGATCATGATTTTGCCTACATGATATTGGCATGATTTCAATGAGCTCCATGAATCTTTTCGACCCCATTTTTGTGTCCGTAGCAATACGAGTGAGATACAAGTCCCATAGTTCTGCAACAACAGAATGACAAGGCAAAGGAGTATTGTTGTTTGCACACATGTTAAACACAACATAAGTCGAAAATATAGTCTCCATTGTGGCCAGCTCGATAGTACTAGAAACATCATCTATCCCATTTTTCGGGATAAGAAAATCTTCAGCTCGAGCCATATGCAACACCCCGGAAATCTGATTTTGTAACTTTAGAATGCACTCTTTATCTAGATTGAATTTTAGTGATCTAGAGAGTAAACTGAAGTAAAATCCAACTGGAATGATTCTAGTACCCTTTTCCCCTACTTGAAGTAAATCAATAACCCCTTTAAATAAATCACCTATATCTTCTTGGGTGTCATTTTGATCAAAAAGTACCACATTCGCGTACAACAAAACAACCGGGCTAACATACTTTTCTTTCATACCTTGTCGTCTTAAAGACCCAATTACCCGTTTAAAAAACCCAAATGGGAGAGCTATTAGATCTTTGATCCACACATCTTGACTCATAATTTCTTGAACCATTTCAGAGCTCCATCTTTGAGTGCTTAAAGCCTCTAGAGTTACAACCGGTTGGTCTCTTCTTCTTTCTGGATCAAGAATTTCCATGCAAGCCATGAAAGCTAATGATTCAATGCAGCGACTCACGATTAAGAGCTCTTCCGCCCATGGGTCAAGTGAAAGACATCTTTGCAAGACAATGAGTGTGTCTTCCCAGCTTTGTAACACAACTTGGTTCAAGTATATGTCGAAGCGTTCACAGAGGTTTCCCGAGCTATACTCTTCTGTCATTTCAAGAAACTCGGCTGCACATCTTAAAGCAGCGACATTAAACGGATCAACTAAGGTGGATGAGCCATAGATAAAGAGTGAGATCATTTCAAATGTCTCGGGACCTCCCGGGAAATCTTCTGGTAGCTCAATTTCATTTGATTCGCTTAGTTCTCGGTGAAAGTAACCACTTTTCGAAAACAAAGGATACTGATATAAAAGATCAAGAAAGATTTTTTAGTATGTTAAAGTTAATTAAAACTTCAAAATTTTGCTATCTTTTATCGAACATACCTTGTGAATATTGAAAATTCTATTGCCAACACGAACACAAACCGATGCTGGCAAACCTGTTTCGTGGCTCCTATACCGGATATAACAGAAAAGAACGATTAACACCAAAAGGGTATAACTTAATTGTACTTACAAATTAGTAAAAGCAAATAAAGATTAAAGAATCTGTGATTCCATGCCATAATTTAGATTTAGTACCCTATACCATGAAATTATCTGATTTGAGTGGAGGGCACTAACATTATGGTGAAGGAAAGTGGACTTGCAAGCATGGAAGCATTAGAACCATCCATTTGTTACTAAAAGAACAAGAAGTTGCAGCTCTGCATACTTTACAAACAAACTCAGAATTTAACCATCATTTTTGAGTCTTTTCATGAATATTATTGCTTGATCCGGATCTCCTCATATTAGAATAATAAAAATAGTACATTGTTAGTACTTCTAGAATCAGAAAACCAGATGATTTCAAATGGGGTTAGAGCCATTGGATGATTGAATGGAGGGTGTAGATGTGTTGTATGAAGATGCATAGTGGTGGTCAAAGTCAGATGCATGCACACGAGTGTGATTTTTTAAGGTTTCAAAGTTTGGTTCTTGAATGTTGGGAAGTTTGAAAATGTTATCAAAGCATTGGACAGTAGAATAAGGGTGTAACTTTTCTACCCTTCTTACATGTGATCCTTTTGACCACATATCTACATTTTTATGGGTCCCAGTTCACTCTACAAGTTCACATTTCAACTTGTGAGTACTTTATATTATGAGTTTGAGAGACATGTTAAGCTTAAATTGTAGTCCAATTGTACTCATCAAGTAGTTATCCTAGTACATCCTTATACAAAGTGTAAATAGTCAAAAGTTAAAACAGTTTAAACTACATGATATTACCACTTAAAACATAAAGTAGGGTGAGTCTCGGAGGATTTTAGACACTCATAAATTTTCGTGACGTAATGTTAAATATTTTTAATTTTTTTTTTTCTTCTGAAATACACCTGGTAAAAAGAAATGTGCGTAGTGTTTAGTTTTTTGTAATTGCACCAGCTCGTTTTGTTCCTGCTTAATCATGATTTTGATATTGCCAAGTTAAATATTCATGACTCAAATCTTTCATTAAATAGTTGAAGACAATGTTCGATGCTTGTATTATTAACATTGAAAAAATCATAATAATGGTATACTTAGATTGTGGTTGGGTCATAATTAAAAAGTGAGAGAAGGTTTAAATCCACCAATGGGTTGGTATTAACGCTGCGTTCTCGAGTTTGTTTTTGAGGAGAAAAGAAAGAAAATGCTAAGAAATATACATAATCTTGTGTTTTCAAGTTTTTATAAAAATGAAAAGAAAGGGTTTACATGGGAAAGATGGAGGAAATTTTGAACAAAAGTTATCCTCTCATTTTTGGAAGGATTGCCTAGGAAAGGAAATGATACATTTTATATTTTGGTTAGAAATACTATATTACCCCCCACCAACTACAAAGGCTAATATACAAGAGGGGCATTGTAGTAAATTGTCATATTTACATTACTTTCTTTCCAACTTAAGAACATGGATCATACACACTTTTCGTGCATTTCCTTTCCATTTTGTCCGACTCGAGAACGCAAACAAGATTGTATGATATCCTTTCTTTTCTTTCTCTGCCCCTCACACCAGCGTACCATTTTCTTTTATTCCCGTCTAAACTCGAGAACGCAGCGTAAAATCAGAACTTGATAATAAATAAATATGAATAACCCGAAAAATAGGAAAATTAATAATTGAAAAATGTGGAATGTCAAAGAATGTAAGATGAAGTAAAGATGAAGTCTTTGTATGATTTGTAGCATAAGTTAATAACCAGGACGGCACGGCTCTTAAAATGATCTATTTATTTATTCCTTATTCTTTGCTTTGTTTCCTCCACATTACTCAATCCCCATAAATTCATTTTGTTTATTTATCTTTCCTTACTAAAAAGTCTAAAATTTTGTTTGAAAATCATAGCAATTGTCTCCTTTTCAGTCTTGAACCCGGAACTATAACAAACCTTTGGTCTAGTAGTAGTAGCACCCTATGCTTTATAAGTGCACTGAAATTTAGCAAGATACATACAATCAATGATACATAACTCGGCCGTTTTATTAAAACAAAAACTTACAAAACATAAACACCACATTGGGTCTTGGAGAAAAGATGTTGTAGCTTGTAAAATGATAAAGAGTTTCACACTCTGAAAGTTACACTTGATCTCTTGGAAAATAAAGCCGAGTCTGATGGCCTCCTTTGGTATCGAGATTGAAAAAACGTCTTTCTTTATCGAAAAAAAAAACTATCAGAATACCTTGATTACCTAAAAAAAAACTATCAGAATACCTTGATTACCTGTTTATTGATTATCCGTCACTTTTTCTTAATAGACGAACATGAAGAAGAAAATTTGTCCGTGTAAGCGACCACGTCCTTTATACTTCCAATTAAAACTAAACACAAGAACATGAACAAAGGTTCCGTCCGTGTTCGTCCGATTCGTTTACAACCATGCATAGAATGATATAGAAATAACCTAAATGGGAAAAGCCCATAATACATAACCAATGGGCCTAATCATAATATCGACTAACACTTTCATGCAGTTCGAGGAGATCGAACGCTTAAGCTGGCACGGAATTTTTCAAACAAGGTTGAAGGCAACCCCTTCGTAAAAATATTCACGTACTGATAACGAGTAGGCACGTGAAGAACCCGTACCTGTCGATCTCAATACGTTTGGCACAATAAACCAAGGTGACAGACATGAGAGGAGTATGCAACTCACGAATAAGATTATGAATCCAAGCAGTTTCCATAATTGCATTAGCAACAATACGATATTCCGCTTTAGCACTAGAGCGGGAAAGAGTATGTGGGCGCTTAGAGGATCTGGACAACAAATTGTTACCCAAGAACACACAATAACCAGAAGTGGACTAACGTGTAGAAGGGGCCCCAACCCAACCAGCATCCGAGTAAGCAAATCCTCTTGAGAGCTGCCAAGTGAGGCTTTCGTGGATCGTGCAAATACAAACAAATCTACTAACTACATAGGATAAATCTTGACGGGTATAGGTAAGATATTATAGACTACCTACTAAACTGCGATACATGGTAGGATCCGAAACCGAGTCGCCATCATGACCAGTTTGGACTTAATGTCAACTCGAGTGCGAGTAAGATTGCAGTTAAGCATATGAGCACGTGATAAAACTCAATTTATACATATATTTAGCCTCGCGTTTATTGATTGTTTTATTATTGTTTCTGTGAACTTTCTGATACTTAATGTGTCAAAAAATATAGTTTTAGGTTCACTTGGAGGTCAATTATGGAAAGAAGTATTGGAATGAAGCCCTTTCTCAATAATGCATGCTTTGGTCTCAAGTGCAAAATAAGCTAAGCGTGAGAAGATAAAAATCAGGAAATGCGCCGGTTTTGTACATAAGTGCGTCACACTTGTGTCCCAACTGGCATTCTTGTGTGCCGCACTATTTTGCACCTAAGTGCGGCACAATTGTGTCCCGAAGCTCATGTCGAGAAAGGAATTGCATCGGTTTTGCATTATTGTGTGCCACATTGTTTTGTAATTATGAAAGTTAGGCGCCAAACAAAAGGTAAAGTACACTGGTTGGATTGAAGTGTGCCACACTTCAGCATTAATCCATAAGAATAACCAAGGAGAAAGATCTAGTTTAGGAACTTGGGTAATATTGATGATTGGTATTGGGTTGTTAGTGACACTTATGCAATCTTTGTATCCAAACATCCAATGTGTATGACTACTTTTACTTATTATTTTATCACTTAAATTATGAACTCATTTTCCATGTTAAGCTAAACTCTTTTATGATTGTTTGGATGATGTTGTTATGATAAAGTGATGTTTGGTTAAGATTGGTTCTTTACAATTTTATGCTTATGCTGAGATCCTTTTGTGTATGACTTTTCTTATGCTTGTTTGCCTTGTATGAGCTTGTATGCTAGTTGGAATAGGTTGAAAACAACTACTTTATTATCTTAATTTGCAAGTTTCGTTTCTCTATGCATAGTTGCGCCTTTCTAAGAGAAATCAACTTAGGTGATTTGGTAAACAACTAAACTCATGTGTGATTGCTAATATTGATAGTTGATGAGAGTGATTGTCTTTATTGGAATTTATATAAGTCTTGAATTTGTTGGTTAAGTTTAATGCGTGATTTGTAACAAATACCATTTTGACGAAAATTGCATACTTGTGAATCGTACTCAAAGGTTTGAGAAATGTAATCCTTTTGTTTATAACCAATTGCATAACCATCATCATAACCACACCTACTGAATTATTATAATTAATTCAAGCAAATACATCTCTTTTATTATTAAATTCTCAAAAATACCCATTTTCCCTTGCTTGAATTACCTCCATTAATATGTTTAAAACTAAGAACTTTTTATGATTTAAGAACAATACAAGTCAACGTGGAACAACTTGGTTTTACTTAGACCTAACTACACTTACAACGGAATACTTTTCATGCGTGTTTTAGTCCTAAAATCGGCATAACTAGAATCACTAAATTTAAAGTTTTAGAAACACATCATAGTTTTTGGCGCCGCTTTCGGGGATTTAATTTTGCTCTCATGTCATTTTTAAGCATCTTGGGTAAAATCATAAACCATTTTTAGTCGAATCAGGTGTTTTTAAAACTCTGAATCATAAGTGCATCGCAAAAACCGTTGTACTTGTCCTCAAGTGCGACACACTTTTTCCAAGAATACAATAACCCAAAGCACTTGAACTTAAGTACGTCGTTCTTAACCAAAAAACTGTCGCACTTTTCCTAATGTATGTCCAAGTATTTCAAACAGATTAGAATTCAACCGTTTAAATCTATGTTTATTACTCTACATTCATATATGTTCGTTCAATGTCTATGATTAACAAACATGAGTACCACTTTTTCTTCAAAGACGAACATGAAGAAGAGATTTCGCCCATGTAAGCGACCGTGTCCTTTATACTTGCGGTTAAAGCAAAATGAAAAAACATGAACAAGGCTTAGTCCGTGTTCGTTCGATTTGTTTACATACCTGCATAGAATGATCTAGAAATAACCTATATGGGTTAAGCCCATTCTACATAATCAGTGGGCTTAAAAATAATATCGATTAACATTCTCCTGCAGTTCGAGGAGATCAAACTCTTAAGATGGCACAAAATGCTTCAAACAAGGCTGAAGAAACCCCTTTGTAAAAATATTCACGTATTGATAACGAGTAGGCACGTGAAGAACCCATACATATCGATCTCAATACGTTTCGTATGTTATGTCGAAGATGATTAACAGTCAAATAAATAGCACTTACGTTATCATAATAAACCAAAGTGACAAACATGAGATGAGTATGCAACTCACGAATAAGATTAAGAATCCAAGTTGTTTCTACAATTGCATTAGAAACAATACTATATTCCACTTTAGCACTAGAGTGGGAAAGAGTATGCTGGCGCTTAGAGGATCAAGATAACAAATTGTTACCCAAGAGCACACAATAACCAGAAGTGGACTAATGTGTAGAAGGGCACCCAACCCAATCAACATCCGAGTAAGCATTAAGAAAAGTATTAGAAGACATATCATGATACAAACAAAAATCTAATATTTTTTGAACATATCATTAACCCTATTGAGAGATGCCAAGTGAGGATGATCAGTTAGATCGTACAAATACAATTTTTTTTTACTAACTGAATAGATAAAATATGGACGCGGGGAGTAAAGGTAAAGATATATTAGACTATGCTAAAAACCGTGATACATGGTAGGATAAAAAACCGAGTTACTATAAGGACTAGTTTGGACTTTATGTCAACTTGAGTGAGAGTAGGATTGTAGTTAAGCATATGGGCACGTGCTAACGCTCAATTTATACATATATTTAGCCGCATAACTGATTGTTTTATTATTGTTTCTTGTGAACTTTCAATAACTTATATGTAAAAAATATGTTTTAGTTTACTTGGAGGTCATGGATGTGCTGTCGTTGTAGGTTTGTTATTGATTACCAGTATTAAATTTATATTTAACCGACTTTACCTAAAACAACACTTTAACGGGCAGTGTACCCGGTCAAGATGAAGTTTCATGGTAAGTAGGGTGTCGAACACTAAGAGTGAGGATGTTAACCTTATATTTTATCAGTATTTTAGTTAATCTAATTAGACCAGTTAGTTCTAATTACTTGTTAAACTCGTTTTTAATGATTAAAGGAAAGGGGGGGGGGGGGGTTCCCAGTCTGATGAGACTAGCATAGGGTTTTTTGGCGACTTAAATCAATTCAAAACACAATAATCACGCAAGAAGATAATCAAAAGATAAAAGAGCGGTCTAGCCAAATATAAGAAACTATATTAGCCATATTAAATCTGATTAAATGATGGTTTGTTTGTTTAGTGCCCATTATGACTGCTTATCCGAGGCCGACTTATCATTGCTATCCTTAGGCAGGACGATCATCCTTCAGACCTTGATACACGGTTGAATCCTGTCATAATTAACGTATCCGCATAAAGCATCCTTTAGTTTAATTATAATCTATCTTAGGGATTAAAGCAATGGTGATCTTGTTAAACCCTAGCCCATCAGGACTTTACCCACTTACTGCTTGACGACATTTTATATACTGGTAGTCCACTGTCCAAGTCTTTACCAATTGATTAAGAACGTACTCGTTGATCCAAGGGTCACCTGCCAGGCCAACTAAGCTCACTAATCTAAAGGCAAAGATAGGACATTATTTGTGATCCTATTGGTCCAGATATATAAAACGCGATATGGAGAGCCATCCTAGTATCTAGATCACTTGGTCAGTCTCACTAGACCCAGTTGAATGATGGGTCGCATATTCAAGCACATAGACAAGTATGAAATGATAAACATAATTAAACAATCAACGATAAATTAAGCAATCGAGATTAAACAAACCAAACATTGAATCTTCATTAAGATGGCTAATACCCGAGGGTATTAGCCCATAACCATTGTAATAATACAAGTATAATCAAACAACCAAGGTAAACTAACCGAGTTAACGAACGATACCAAAAATTGAATGATTACAAGAGTATAGGAATTACATGACATCTTCTATGGAATTAATATTGATGCTTGACGTCTCTTAAAAAAATAGACTTTTATGTTTATGGTATAGAGAATATGATTAAGCACACCAAAAACTCGTTTTTTAGTATTTTATTTATAGGCTCTAGAAATGAGCTGATATGCCTTATTGGGTAAGGTTAATACGGCGTATTGGGGTAAATTCCTTAGAGTATGCGCTACGTTCACAATCAATCAGTAATAACTGTCTTCAATCACATTTAATGCAGGATCTTTGATTGTTTGACCAGCTGGATATGGCGTATGTATTCAGAAGGATACGCCGTATTGGGTATTGAACGTACGCGTTTTCTTGTGAAGTCCAGGCGCTGATACGCCGTATCTTCTTTGCTGGATACGGCGTATGTAGTCAGAAATAAGCAATCTTCAAATATCATCATTTAAGCTCCAAAATGTGCGCCTTTTAGCTTGTCTTCACAATGTACTCCATAATTACTGCAATTAACAACTTTAAGCAATTAAGTAACAATTCTTGCAATAATTATATAAAAGTGGGTAATTTACTTGGGATAAATGATGCTATAAAAGTAACGTTATTTGATGTCATCAAATATCCCCTCACTTGAATCCTACTTGTCCTCAAGTAGACTCGAGAGATTTATTGAAAATGTATCCCAACCGATGTTAAGGATTTTTCCTTTAAGCATTCTTTCATTTAATCACTTGTACAAAACCAAGCACCTCACAAAATATGGGAAATGAAAACACTCAGATCACTCAACTAATCTAGGTGGTAACATTTAATAGGTATGCTCAATTGTTCGGTCGTGATTAGATTTCTATCATATGCTTGGCAAGGATACACATCTCCACCACTAGAGCTAAGGAGTAACAAGTTCAAAAGGTAAATTGGGTTAATAGGCTTAAAGGGTTGGATCACTCTATCCAGACTCTACCGATATCAATATTCCAGAAAAGGTAACAAAGACCATACATTACACATCCATAACGATGGGATAGACACTAAACCTTAACTCAAATAAGCTAAAGAGTAGGAATAGTAGAGTGATATAGGGTACGAATCTTCTAACTTTCACCAAAACTAATAAACCAACAAGGTGGCTGAATCACATATACACGGCCGTAACGACAAAATAGACATGCATGATTTGTTCTCATCCTCATTCGAGTAAAACCTAAGGTTAGTTGTAGGAAAGGGAAATAAATTGTTGTTAAATAAAATTCACAAAACAAATAGATTAAGCCTGAACAAATAAGGTATATAGTTGCTAGTAACTTTCCTCAATACCTTACAAAACACAACAGTCCATAGCAGCAATTCCCAACAATCCCACACAACCACTGTCACAAACAAATAAAAGCCATAAATTTCCTTACTTAAAGAATGAAAATATGAGATGTGGGCCATGAAGATGGAATACTGGATAATGAACAGTGATCACAACTTATGGAACATTGTTCTAAATAGAAACAACAGGAAAAAGACAGGAAGAGATCCAAAAGGAAATATTATGATACTTCCTCCTGTTTCTGCTGAGGAACAAATTGCTGTTCAAAGAGAGACAAAAGCAAGAACAATATTGCTTCAGTCTCTTCCTAAGGATCACATGGCTGATTTTCATCATCTAGATGATGCTAAGGACATCTGGTTGGCTGTAAAAGCCAGGTTTAGAGGTAATGATGAGTCCAAGAAAATGTGGAAATCTATGCTGAAGCAGGAGTTTTCAGAATTTAGGGTATCTGAGTTCCTACTGCTAGCTTTACTGGTTCCTACTGGTTAACCACTTCTTGCTGGTTATGTTAGGTTTCTTTAGGGTTGACTTTTCTTTGAGCGAGTATATTAAATTGAGTTTTATTTTAATTCAAAGTTCTAGTTGAGATAATTGGGCAATTTAAATTTCATCAAATGGTCACCTATTTAAAGCTATTTCCTATTTTCTCTCATTTTAACAGAGTTAACCTTTTACTATTCAACCCTAATTTTTTAATAGCTCTTTCTCATTCCACTCACCTCTTTGAAAACTCGATTCCCTCTCTCTACCAGTAGTAACTCTCCATTGCGATCATCCACCAGCACTAACACTCAATCCCATTTAATAATCAACAATGGCTGCACTCAAGTACAGAGACGAACACAATAAGGTGGGTTTCTTATAAAAACCCACAAGTAGTGATGAATATCACCAAGTACTTGACTTTCTTAGGTTCGCACTAAGGAATGCTCTTACTCTTAACCCCATATCTTGTGACTCTTGGTCAATAGTTTTAGGTCCGACGGCTTTCACTCAGGGCTCCTGAGTTAGCCCTCCAGCTATTCTGGCCACGATTGATAGGACTCCTTACACTATCACTGAAGACACTGTACAGAGTCAACTTCAATTGGGTGATGATGAAGGTATTGCAGACTTGCCCATTTCTGATATATATTTGGGTATGGATAATCTTGGATACCCCCACTGAAGGCAAGCTAACCTTCCACAAAAACAAGTTCTCACCTCAGTAGAGGTTCTTGGTTCACACACTACATCATTGTCTTAGACCACAACTGGTAGCTGGATCAATATTGAAGCTCACTGAGCTATAGCTCTATTTGTTTGTCTGATGGTAGAAGGTTTAATTGTCACGTTACATTTTCGAAGGGGATGAAATAAGATCAGGTACTGCTAAAAGGTTTTCTCATGTATCTAGGTTCTGCAACATTTTTGAAATATAAACTAGGAATCCTAAACAATATCATATTTAAAACTGTCAATTACAAACTAATTTGAGTCTAACGATGAGGTTAAATTTTGAAGGGGGTCACATGCCACTGTTAAGCTCAATGCTTTCCCCTATAATTCTTTGAGATCCACACAGCCAAATCCTGAGACTATTGCAAGAGACTAGCCTGACCTGATAAATCCTCAAGAACATATACCAACACCACCAAGACCAACAAACACCAGACCACATTCCTCCAGTTGTTTGAGCAGGGTCATCTTCAGACCCCAACATTGCCTCTTTTTTAGGAGCCCATGAGTCTGATCCTGACCTTTTCACTTCCACAAATGTGGAAGATGAAACACTGGGAGGATCTTTCCACACCACTCCTCCCAGGTCCACTCCAGTTCCCATAAAGTCCCACCTCAGGAGGTGCTGAGGACCTTCTGCTACACTACTGCTTTGTCTTCTCTAGTGTATGAGAATTGTGGCAGAACGTTAGTACCACTTGGAAGTCCGAGCTTTAGGCACACAAGTTCTTGTTTATTTACGGATGTGGTGGTCAATGGTTAAGAAGGTTAAAGCTTTAGAGTTGAAACTCAAAACAAGGAGCAGGAAGGTTGTAATGAGTGAGTCTGATAAAGAAGAGGAAAAAGAGCAGGATGTGGATCCTCTCATCAAATTGGCTAATGCTGCGCTTCGGGGCCTTTCATATGCCATTTGCTGTTCTCCTGTGCTGATATTCTCCTGTCCACCTCTTCCTAAACTGAATTGTCAGCTGGTGTTTCCTTTGGCGTTACTCTACTGGTGCTCCTACTGGTCATATCAATTGTTTTCTCCTATAGCACAACAGTTTCCTACCAGTAGTTCTGTTCCGCTGCTCGAACACAATTCCCTGCTGGTAGTGTTACTACACTGCATCCTCCTTCATCACCTGTCAGGATTGCCAGAAAGGGAAAAGGTGTTGCTGTTGAAGATCCTACTCTAACTCATGATAAGACTTTCAAGCAAATGGATGAAAGAAAGACAGGTTTGGAGGCTGCTCCAGAGATTACAAGCCAAGAAACTCGCAGATTTTTCGAAAAGCAAAAGCTGAAATCTCTTAGAAGAAGGATGCTACTTTAGCTAGGCAGTGTCCAAGAACTTTGCATGACTGAAGACCAAATAAAAGACAGCAAGAGGTTCTATGCATCAGCTAGCTAACTACTCAATATGGCGGCTTGGTGATATAATTTTTGGGCCTCGTCTTTAAGCAAATCCAGACCTAACTTCCACAATTTTCGGGGTTGAATTTACTGATGATGATTTTGCAGCCAGGATGGTTGAGTTGGTCAATACTCGAAGAAAAGAACTTGCTGAACAACGGGCTCAAGAACAGAGGGAGAGGCCTATGACACCATCTCAGCTCAGGCAATATATGCGCACTTATGTGAAGAATCAAGTCAGTAGCTGTATTTGCACTCAACTACTACTGGTTAGACATGGCTTAAGTTCGAAAACTCTCTCCTGAACAGATTCAAGAAGAGTTTGATAAGATCCAAAGAGCTGTTACATTCACAAGGGGTTTAAAAAGAGATGGCAGTCCAATGACTAGTGCCTCTTCAAAGAAACTCAAGACTGGTGATGATGATGTAAACGTTGAGGCTCCTTCACACGGTGTTCTATAGGAAGAAGAAGGTGCAACTCCTTCTCAACATGTTTGCACAACGAGAGAAGTTGCTACTCCTCTCATTCACAGGATATCCACCAAGCTCTCCAAGTTGAAGTTCCTTCTTAGAAAGCTCCAATAGAGGATGTTGAAGTTCCTTCTAACATTGCTCTAGCAACACCACATACTGCCTCCACCCAATCTCTCACTCAAGAAGCGTTGGTACCATGAAAATAAGAAGCGATTAGGCAAAAATGTGTTCATTACTTCTCAATCTACATGTCCATTGAAAATGAGATCCTGACGCTGAACACAAAGTGTGCAATAATATATGCTTCATGATGCGGATTCTGCGGTGCTGATGAAGATATACCTGTTAATTTATATCATGTAGTTGACTCTGGGAGTTAATTATCCTACGGTTAGGGCTCGATCAATGCCTTCTACAAGAAAACCAACTCTCGCAAGTGCTTCACAATTCTTAGGGGAAATCCTTTTCACTGGTTACTAGAGCATACTTGATGACCATATTATGGCCGTGTGATGATCTTTTTATCAGGATAAAAAGCTTTCAGAAGTTGTCTTGTCTATGGGTGAGATCTAGTTTTTTGATGGATTCACCTGAAGTGAATGATGGTAGTGATATTTGGAAGAACCAACACACTTGGAGTATTCAAAGCTGGAAGCTATATTCTTTTTCTGGTGTTCATGTGTTAGAGACAGTTAGTGGACTCGTTTTACATGTGTTTATGGACAAGAAATATCCTCTCTCTGTCAACCCTATCGAAAGGATGTTCGATCATCAGCTGGAAATTTGTCACAGAACAGTGGGTAATGAACTTACCACTGCGGTTCAGTTGATTGCCTTTCTCAAGAAACAAATTTCTGATTCTAGCAACCTAGAGGTTCATGACTGGTATTGTTACGATTTGGTTATATATCTCCTATTTCTTTTGCTGTTTTATTCTATATTTTGGAATCTTTTTATACATGGGTTTTGCTTTTTTGGAGTCATTCATGGTTTTGTAGAAATGGTTGGTTGGTTTTTTGGTGCAACAGTCTATGGTTTAATGGTTACAATTATCGTCAGGCCCTTTAAGGTTAGACCCTTAATTGAATTTTGTGTTCTCAAATTTCCAGGCCTATCAGCTAGAATTAATTGAGATATGTTTCAATTAATTCCCAGGTCTTTTGACCTGAAGAAATTGATTAGCTTTAATGGTTTTGCTTCAAATCATAGGTCCCTTAACTGACTGATGTTTTCCAGTACCATTAGTTGAGATGGTTTGCAATCCGACCAGGGAGAACTCTTTCTGGGTCACCAAGGATTGTCTAGCCCACAAGCAAACGGCTATGATGTAAACGGCTTATAAAATCCGATGATTGTTTGCCAGATTACCCAACAACTGGATGGTTTTCACTTCCATATTCTTGGAATGAAAAGTGGCTAGTCCAATGAGGGTATGGCTCTTGTAAAGAACAAAATCAAATCCGTTGATGGTCTGTGTTGGGTCTGCCAAAAATCATTAGGGATCTCAGACTCGCCAATGGATTCATGTACCAAAAGAGTTAGAAATGGTCTCAGTCCGCTATGGATTTGAACCACAAGTAACACAAGATTCCTCAACCGCTTTAACCGGAGTGGGAGTGACAACTTTTTTAGAAACAATCTCGACTAAGGTCAAAAGTTGATCCGCAAGCTTATCAATTCTCTCATCTGTGTTACTAGAAGTAGCATTCATTCTAGAAGCATTTGGTTTATTTCGTGAATAATGTACTTTTGATTTGTTCTCAATTATGTTTAAGGCCTCTCTAGTTGTTTTACTCAAAAGATTTCCACCCGCAGCGGCATTTAAAGAGTCTTGTTCATTGTCGTTTAAACCATTTGTTAGGAATATTGTAATAGATAGTTACTACTAGTAGGTATGTAGTTCCTACTGGTAGAGTAAAAGTTCCTGCTGGTAGGTATGTAGTTCCTACTGGTAAGGATAATGTTATAGTTAGTGCTGGCAGATCAAAAGTTATTCCTGCTGGTAGAACAATATTAGTCCTGGTAGTATTATGCTTACTCCGATTTGATAGTATAGTTAGTTAGTGATAAGGATATGCATGAGATATCCTAGGAAGTGATAATACTTATCTCTTTAGCGAGTCTTAGGTAACAGGTTGTTAGGGTTTCATGAGTATTTAAGAAACCTACGTCGTAGATGAAAAGGAGGATCGAAAAAAAACACTTTTATTGTTAATAGAAAAGATCCATAGAGGATCATTGTTTGAGTAATTCTTCTTTAACTCTGTTGTTTATATTCCGCGTAAACAATAGTTTAATTTGTTAGAGTCTCTCTTAGAGTTGCTTGTGATTACATAAGTACTCTACAACCTTAACAGGCTTGAAGATCTATCTAGGGCTGGACCTACACTGGTAAAGTCCAATAAGCCCATCCATGTTTGGCTTATCATCAAAAAATTAAGCATTCCATTTAAGCATAGGTATTTAACTAATTTTAATGAAACTGTGTTATATAGGAAAACTTAAATTGATTTATAAGTAGCTTAAAAGAGAAATGAAAGCTTATTGATGATTAAGTAACATTCAATCACATTTTGAGTAAATTGCATAAA
>BQNB010086733.1:0-28108 GCA_026074375.1 Tanacetum coccineum | reverse complement strand
TAAAA
The DNA here is from genome assembly GCA_026074375.1 of Tanacetum coccineum. Taxonomy (NCBI): domain Eukaryota; kingdom Viridiplantae; phylum Streptophyta; class Magnoliopsida; order Asterales; family Asteraceae; genus Tanacetum; species Tanacetum coccineum. Next base: position 28,103 of record BQNB010086733.1, on the reverse strand, counting down.
AAGGAAATTACATAAATGGTCCCTGAGAAGGACCCCGATTGCAAAGATAGGTCCAACAGCTTATTATCAAAAAGTCAAAGAAGCAAAACTGTTAAGGGGCTTGAGGGGAACAGCTTTTGTAAAAGCACTTATGCTTTTAGTTGGCTTAATAAGCTAGAAATGTGAGCTTAATGGGACTGCAGAAGCTAAATAAGCTTATAGCTTATTTTTCTTTCTTTTTGGGGTTTAAGCTAACAAAATAAGCTAACATCTATGGGGGACAGTTAATAAGGAGAGGGGAGCCCTAAATAAGCTAAAGTAACCTATAATAAGCCCTAAAATAAGCTATTCTATTGTTAAGCTAAAATGGCAGCTTATAAAAGAAAACAGAAAAGTAGGGACTTTAAGCCTAATTTAAGCTAAGCTAAAGAGTGAGTTAAGCTAAGAAAGCTTGGGGATTTAAAGAACTAGTAATAAGCTACAATAAAAAGCTAAAAATCCTAAGTGCTTAATACAAAATAAGCTAGATAAAAGAGGCTGAAAATGGTGCTCAGCACCAGGGGAGCATGCAACAGTGAACAAGGGGGCTTTTTGAGCTTATTGAAATAAGCTCTTAAGAGCTTTTTAGCCAAAATAAAATACAAACAGATTAAAAGGGCATGTAATTAAGCTTATTTCCAAAATTTGAGAGCTTAGGAAACAATATAAGCTGCTGAATTTGTGGCTTAAAAAGGAGGGGTCTAAAAAAATTTGCAAAGCCAAATTTTTGACTTATGCTTGGTGAGGTTAAAAGACAGAATAAGGGGTCTTCTTTTTGGCTTCTTGTAACTCAAACAACACAAGAAATAAGGTGCTTAAGCTGTTTCAACAGCTTAAGCCCTTATGGTCACTTTGGCTCATTTAAATTTTGACAGAATATAGAAAAGGCACAAAAACTTATTTTAGAACTAAGAGTGGTGATTAAAGTGGCCTAATGAAGCCCACACACTCAGCCAAAGTTGGCTGAGTGAGCTTGACCCATGCAAAACTATAATTGACCCATTTTGGGGTTAAACCAAACACTCCCTTAATTTATAAAAAACGTTTTTAACTGATTTTTGGTAAAAGTAGGAAGATAAAAGTGATTACAAATTAATTCTAACAACTTTTAACATATGTTTAAGACTCTTAAACAGAATTAAACAGCCTAAATATTTAGTTCAAATTTCGGACCAATGGTGCTTTTCACAAACTTACTTAACTTTGATTCAAAACTGTAAGTCATTCATGAAATCATAAAAAAAGGAAATGAGTACGATAATTATAAAGCAAGCTTAAGTAAAATTTAGACTAAATAAAGGTAAAAAGGGTGTAAGTTGCTCGGCTTGGGCTTCTTTCTTTTATAGCAGCTCCTTTGCCTTCTCTTTGCCTTGGGACGAGCTTGCTGTGTGTATACAATGCATCCAAGGCAATCCTAGCCTTCCATTGGCTTCTCTTCATCTTAGCCATTGATGGGGGATCGGGTTGAGTGATTTTGCCAGGGAAAGGGTTATAGGGGCATTGGGTTGTGGGGAAAGGGTGAGAGTGAGCTGTGAGTGGTACTTGGGAGGTGGTTTGTAGCTAGAAACCGTGGGAAAGGGGTGGTTTGATTTTGGCGGGTACGGGAGTGAGGTACAGTATGGTTAGCAGGTTTAAAAGGATTGTTTGGAGATGGTGCAAAAACAGTCCCTCATCTTTTCTTCTCTTTTCACTTTCTTTCTAGCCCGAGTTTTAGTTATAAACATGTTTCGAAAGTGACAACTTTAGTCCCTCCGTTTTTATAACAAAAGAGATAAAAGAGGTTTGGTGAATTACAAAAATGGTCCCTGCTGTTTATTACTAAAAGGGTAAAAAGGGTTTTGGGAATTTCAAACTTGTCATTTTTGGCCCTTTTCTTTTTTTTCAATTTAATATATAAAACAAGGTTTTAAAATTTACATTTTTGCCTTATGTTTTTATACAAAAGGGTATAGGGCTTGGGTTTTTTGTGTTTGGGTTGTATTGGCCCACTGGGTTTGGGTTTGGGTTCCCAATAAGGATTAGGGTTTGTTTATCTGGGCTTTTTCAGTCCCAATAAGATTATGAAGCATTGGGTTTTGGTGTTGTACAATGTCTGAGAATGGCTGTAACTGGGCTAGATTGGCCTTCAAAGTCTTAACAAGTCTTTGTCCAATTTGTAACAAATGGGCTGTTGAAATTGATTGAGGGCCCATTTGGTCTTTACAGTCTTCATAGTTATACTATTGGGCTTTCCCGGCCCATCAGATGGGTTAAGATTGCATCCAATAGTATTCTTCAGTTCCGGCTCCGGTTTGACTGCTGATTCTTCTGTATTGACTCTGACTTTGGCATTTTTGGACTTTGGCCTTGATTCTGCACAGTCTTTTCCATTCCATGCTCAGTTTTGTTATTTTGGCTTGGTTTTCTGTCTTTTTGATGATATCCACTTCCTGCACAATACAAATGCAAAACAAACATATATTTGGCAGTTTTTGTCTGTTTTTGGTCATTTAAGCTCGTTTTTAGAGGTAAAAGATATGTGTAATTAAGCACTTATCAATTACCATTGATAAAGTTAAAAGAATTCAGATAACACACGTCTTAGATGATAATCAACATCAATGAATCCATCCAAAAACTATGCCTGATCAAGTCTATTTATCCTGATCCATTATCAGCCCAACTTCACACTCTGAATATCTTTCAATACACCCAGCCCAAATCATTTTTAACCTAAACAAAGGATATATAACACATCCCTAATATTTAGCTTCATAAGTCAACAACCCTAATCACATTTCTCTCTCAAACATCACGCCCCTAACACTTTGCAGTCACACATATACGCCTCATCTTCTCCTTATCTACATCACAAACCATAGATCCAAAAAGCTTAAATAAAAATCTCCATCACTTTAGATAATCACAAGGATGCAACAACATGTATCTACTCACATCCCTATAACTCCTCACCCAAATCATTAATTCATACGAGCCACAAAAACAAATCCCCAAACACAAAACTAAGAACACCAATCTTTCATCTTCTGTTCGTCTCATCTACCATATGATAAATCCCATGAAGAACTCAAGAGAGATATGGCTTCTAGATATTTAAATAAAGATCTCAGGTAAGGTTGCATTTTGTTTTCGTTTAGAGTGTCTTGTAATCAAAACAAATAATGATTATAACCTAAGTGTTATAAATCAATCTTTAATTTTGTAAATTGAATGAGGTTTGTTAACCGTCATAGATATATGTGATGAATTGTGTTTCGTGTAATTGATCGATAAGATCATGAAGTTAAATACCAAACACAAAAATAGTAACTGAGATCATTTTCTTTTACTTTCGAGTCTTGTGAGGATTGGAGAAGATAGAGATAAGATAGATGTGTGGTGTGTTGATTATATGTGATGAAGGGTTATTAAGATTAGTTGGATTTGTTTGAGATTGATTTGTGATGAAGGGGATTAGTGTAAGATTTGAGGTGTTATTGTTTGGTTGATTTGTTGTGGTTTATTTTTATGATGGCTAAGTGTGTTTAGATTATTGTTGTTATGGTTTAATGAGTCAGTCCTTCTTACTTCTACATATCTGTCTTGACTTTAACTCGACACATACCAACTCAGTTGAGTTGACCCGGTCAACTCGGTAAATACCGAGTTGACTCGGTCTGGGTGTATAATTCGGCTAAGGCTGATGTATAAATCGCTGGATTTATACAACTGAATAAATCGCCGGATTCATAGATGTATAAATCGCCTTTATTTTTTAAATGGTATAAACCGTCCTAGATCTGGAAGATGTATAAATCGCTGTACTATTTTTTTGTCTTTTTGCAAAAAACAAAAAATTATCCTTGAAAGCTAATATTTTAGATCTGTGTTTCCTTTCAAATCCAAATAAGCCTAAAAGTAATAAGCTTCGAAAATAAGCACTTCGACACATCCAAAAAGCTATAAAATAAGCAGATACCATTAAGCTGAAAATAAGCTTTGGACAAGGACGAAATAAGCACAAACCATCCAACCCAAATAAGCTTATAAAAAGTTTGAAAGAAAGCTATAAACGAGAAGAGAACCAGATCTGATTTTGGTGAGTTTTGGAAAATAAAGGAACTCCAAAAAAACTCATCAAGAAACATAGTTAAGCTTAAATGCACAGATTCATACAACGACACATACAAACTATTCGTGGCTTTTTTTCAGAAAAAATAAGCCCACGAAAATAAGCTTAAATAAGCAGAAATAAGCCGTAATAAACTGAAACATGAAACGAATATAATACGGATACATAAACTATGACAGATTCGAGACCAACCGGACAAAAAGAATAAAACCGACCCAAGAATGTAACCTAGGCTCTTGATGCCAATTGAAAAAACTAAAGAATCTATGATCCGGTGGTCGGGGAGACTCAAACCACATGATAGTCATATTGTAGAGAGAGAGAGTAGAGAGAGAAACAAAAGTGTAAAATAGAATGAAGAAGAAAATAATACAAGAGTCTCAACCCCTTCATGGAAGCCTTGGAAGGGTATTTATAGCCCACACGAATGCTAAGTATACAAGAATGTCTATTCTAGTCCTTGCGTGTGGTGCTATTATAAACTATGGTAATTCCGTAAATGTCGTCACATAAAATGAAATCCTAACACATTCTTTTTGTTTTGATCATCATTGTTTTTAGACGCAACATTTGTATTTTTGTTTGACTTAACATGAACTTCTACATCTGCTGAATGACTCTTAGTGTGTTACAAGACACTATTCTTGGATGAGGAGCCTCTACTCAATGGTCTTTTAACACTAGTAGCATCTTTCAGTCCTGTGGAAGTTAAAACACTCTTAGTTTCTGATTGTTTGCATTTTAACCTTGTACATCCCTGATGCTGTGACATTCATGTTCTGAGCACTTTGTTTCTTTTTGGTAGGTGAAGTCTGTAAAGTGACTGTTTTTGGCAAAACATGTTTCTCTTTAGTTTTTGGAACAAACTTTTTCTTTTGAAAGATTTGTTTATTAATTAGTGTAACACAAAGAAGTTTGCCAGAAACTTAAGGTTTGTCAAACTTAGTATTTACAGACTTACATTTTTCAACATTTTTTAACTTTGCTTTCAATTCAGAAATTGTTATCAAAGATCTTGATTCTGAGCACGAACATCCGCGTATGCATATGTCTTTTGATTAACATGTTCAATCAATTCATGAATCTCCCCTTGAGTCTGAGTACGTGTCTTTTTGATTGAATCAAAAAGCTTTTGGTATTCCAATTTGACGTTTTTACATTCTTTAATCAAAGATTGTACTTGAAATCCCAAAGACACGTTCTCATTCTCAAGTTTCTCCATTTTTGATATCCAAGAGTTTTCACAAAGTTTTTTCAAATAATTTTCACACTTTGTTTTCTCTTTTTGATGTTTCAATTGAAACTCAAACTCAATGCATTGTTTTTGACATCTCTGAAAATCATTTTTAAGAATCTTTATTCGTTTGAGTAAATTCTCTTGGACATCAATGGATTCCCTTTTAACTTTCTTGATTTCGTCATTCGAATTATCAATCACAAAATCACTACACATCAACACATATTTTTTAACTTCATACTTGAGTGTTGCTTCTAAGAGTTGATCATTTAAAATCTCATTTTGTTTCTTAGTTGCATCAATATCACTTTCCATTGACTCAAAAACATTCATCATTGTTTTTATTTCTTCTGGGAACCATTTTTGAATAATTTTAAAGTATGAATGCAACTCAATAAGAATTAGTTTCACCTCTTTACTACAAAAATCAGTTAAAAGTATGTCCTCTTTACTTGTAAAGAAAATACTCTTTGGAGTAGATGTATTCTTTAACAAAGTAAACAACCTTTCAAAGTCACGTTCCATTCTATGAAAATGGTTCATTATTTTACTTGATTTTGGCATTGTTGCAGGAGGAAGTTCCAGAAGTCATAGAAACAGATGAATTTTTTTTGTTCAGCATAAATTCTTTTTGTGGAACAAACATTTCGTAAAGAGCATTTAACTTCTTATAAGTAATGGAACGAAAGTTTTGTTTTTTCTCAATAGAAATTGGATCTTCTAATTTATTTTCCATTTTGATTTGACTTTTGGTTGCATCCTTAAGTATTTCTTCAGTATCACAAAGAAAAAAGGGGGGGGGGGGAAAATGTAAATTATTATATATATTAATAATATAAAAAAGGGGGGGGGGGGGGGGGGGGGGGGGGGGGGGGGGGGGGGGGGGGGGGGGGGGGTTAATAATTTTAACAAAAAATTTTTTATTATAAATATAACAAACATTCACATGTACTTTCAAATTATTGATACAAGAAGCATCATATAACTTTGGATTATGAGCAATTGCTTTCTTGAGCGTATAAGGATTTTCATATCCTAAACCATGTTTCAGTTTTGGATCATAAAATGACAAAGGTTTTGGTCCAAGCATAAACAAAGCTTGTACAGATTGGCTTATTTTAATTACAACATTTTCATTTGTTTTCACCTTAGGTTCCAAATTCAAAATATCATCGAGATACTTATCTTCATCAGCATTCATCTTGCATTTTAAAACACTTTGAGCATTTTGCAATTCTAAAATCTTTTTCGTTTGTTCTGAAGATTTTAATTGCAACGCATCTCTTTCTTGTTCTAACGCTCTAATTTTATCTCTGTCTCTCATGAATTGTTTTTGAAGTTTAGTTTCAAGACTTTTTACTTTGAGATCAGCCTCGATGAATTTTGTTTGAAAATTCATTTTGTTGTATTTGTTTCAAAAACCATGAACCCTTTCCTTATATTGCTCAAGCTGTTTAGTTAACACAACATTTTGTTGTTTAACTTTGTTAGCAATTACTTGTTGCTTCTCAGCTTCTTTATACGTATTTCTGGATAACTGTTCTAGTTCATATGGATCATGAACATAATTTTCGTGATCAACACTGCCATTATTAACTTTCACATTTGGATCATCAAATATAATATTACTATTAATTTAATCATCACCAATAGTGGAGTTAACGATTTTAGGTTGTTCAGGACATATTTGTTTATGATCATCGTTCATGTAGCTTGTTGATGGTGTTTGTACCTCGCTTATGAATGCAGAATCACGGCTTGGGTCTTCATCAGAATTAACATTTGCTAGTTGAATTATGGCCATCATGCATATGTTTGAACTCAGTTCTTCAAGCTCTTTCATTTGAACAGTATCAGCAAGAAGAAAATCATTTTGTTCCTTGGAGAGAATGACCCATGCTTCATTCTTCTTTGCAAGCAATATTTGTTCCATGAAGTACTTAGAATCTTGAACCCTTGGCTTTGGAAAATTACGAGCATAGTGAACTTTCTCGTTGCAGTTGTAACATTGAACATTTGAGACATTTCCAGAAGAAGAAGTTTGAAGATTTCTTTATACATTCTCAGTCTCTTTCTGAAAATTGCTACCCTCAACAGTTTCTTCGTGAACTTTGTACAAGCGTCTTGCAATCATAAATCATCAATGCATAAACGTATCAACATCTCTCGATGTCTCAAGTATGCATCAAGACGGACATTGGTTTACACCCGACGTAAATCACATAAGGTATGTACAAACAATAGTAAACTTGTAGGATGATCAAAGAAATAAGTTTTTGTCTTAAACTTTATATTTTTATAAATACAACAAAACTATTTCTTAAAAATTATTCAGACAAATTATTTTTGAATTATAAAGAAATGTTTTATTTGGTAATTATTTTGAATTTCAAAATCTGGTCATTTCCCCCCTAAAATGAGTGTCACTTTCACCAGACAAGTTTGTCACCACAAAAAGACAAAAACATAAGCGTCTGTTGGGGTGGTCCCTTAATTCGGACGGCGGCCCCCTTAATTATTTGGCGGCCCCCTTATATATCTGGGACCGTCGTTTCCTGACAGGCTGTTTTTCAGCTCCTATAAATAGTGGGTGACCTCCAACTATTTTCATAACCTTTTTGCACGATTTTCTTTTAGTTCTTTCTTACTCTAGATCTCACTAAATCTCTCTAAATCTTTGATCATTCAACTTGGTTAATCTTGTTTAAATGTGATCAAATCTTCTTTCCTTTCCTCCTTTCCTCAAGTGCAATAGAAGAACTTCGATCATCTTCAAGATCCGAAGTTATGTAGTCTAGTTAGTCCATTTGTAACATTTGTTACATATAAATCGAGTCTGTGTCTTCCAATCTTTAGTAGTGTGTAGATCCAAATGGTGTGTACATTCAAAAGGGTTGATTGTGGGTTGGTTAGTATTTTGGGGCTTAAAATACATTAGTGTAGTGGTAGATTAGTTCTAGCTAAGATTAGGACTCGACATTTAGCTTAGTGTTGGAAAATATTGTAAGCGACGCGGTTTATGTGTTTAGGCCATAAAACACAAGGTTTGTTATGTTGGGCCATAAAACATAACGTGTTTGGTTGTACCCGAAGAAGGACTCGACATCTAGCTTAGTGTCGGAAAATAATGTAAGCATTGGTATAAGGTTTTCTCCGCCGAAAGGGAGCTTGTTGATTAGTGAAGTAACTCTTGAGTTGGATACTCGAGGAGTGGAGTAGGGCGAAGAAGAGCTTCGTGACCGAACCACTATAAATCATCGTGTCGGTTTGCATTTTCTTTTACCTTTCTCTTTACTTATGTCTTTACATTTATCGCTTTACTTTTACACTTGCATTGTGCTTATGATTGTGTGAATTGTTGTGTATGTTGTGTTAGTCATGGTTGTGTAGCTCTTTGTAGTAAACATTGTGAGTGTGAATATATTGGTAGAATATGCGCTAGTTATTGTAAATCCATTATCGACACTTCTCATATTGCTTCAAACTTGATTGGTGATTTGATACAAAAGATTTACTAGGCGGCCCCCTTAAATAAGGCAGCCCCCTGATGTACTAGGCGGCCCTCATATATTTCTGAGACCGCCAATAAAGAGTGATTTAATAATTGATACAAAAGATTTAAAGTTTTTAAAAGAAAATGTATTCACCCCCTCCCCCCCTCTATGGTTTCCACCATTGGTATCAGAGCCACGTCGCTTTAGTTTTCAAAACAAATGGTTTTTAAAATAGAGTACGATCCATGTATCAAGTTACCTATGAATGGGGACTAAATATGGAAAGTGTTTTGTTGTTTGATTCGTACTAGTTTTGTTATTAAATATACTTCGTATACTAGCTTGAACGAAAATTTTCTCAAAAGAACTTGGAAGTGTCAACTTATGTTTGTCTAAGTCGTAAGAGTATAAATGATGTCTAAAACACGAAATTTATGTGCTGGAACAAGTTTTTAAAGTCTTATGTTCTACAGTAATTACAAAATGATTTGAAGCAAAAAACATGTGTTTTGGGGTCACTGGTGGTGGTCCCATAAATGTTAGGGTGGCCCCCAAATATATCTGGGGGCCGTTACCTTTTTGGGGGCAGTCTGTCTGTTCGTCAGAATTTGGCAAACTTCGAAAAATCATATAAAATCAACCGTAAGTCTGTAGAAGTCGTGCCACCTGCCATTTTAAAGATAATTGAGTCTACTTTAATTTAAAAGAACTTTCAAGACATCATTCTTAACTTAAACAAGTCAGAAATGCAAAATACTACATAGTGGTCAAAACTTTGAGTTCTGTTTAAACGTAAAACTTGTATTTTACATTTTCCTTTGAGTCGGGCATTTCTAGTTGATATATCTTTGAAAAATAGTGTATTTGTCCTTTCAAAATATTGATCTTAATTAATTTTTGAAATGGGGAGGAACTTTTTTATTTTCAAATCAAATCAAGCTAAGTATACATCGTTATATCTAATACATAAAACAACGACGAATATCCTTATGTGTATGCTAGATGATTATGTGTGTTTACTTTTGTTTCAACTTGGTTAATAGATATTAATAAGTAACCATTACTATTTGTAATTGAGTTAATTATATATCTAAACACATGTGCCATGTATTCTATTTGTATGTTACTAGTTTTCTGGATTATGCCTAATAGGAACTACGCTAGATTTCTTGCGTTAAGTTGCAAAATTGTTTGTGCATTGCATATAGGCATAGATCACTATATTTACAAGTGTTACATAAATATCTTGTAGATCATTTTGAGTGTAATAACCCATTTAGGAATGAGAGTTCAATAGTTTGTCAAGTGTGTGGAAAAATAACGCCCTAAGATTATATGTTAACATCCGTCACTAAAATATTTCCAACACATTAACTCTCTTCCAACAAGATGTCTAAATCATTTCATCATCTTGCGTTGTTTGACCTTGGGTTGGTTAAACAAAATAAAAGATTGTATTAATACATTGGTAATTAAGTAAAAGAAAATGTATTTTTAAACTTTACTTATACTTGCATTGTTCTAATACACACACATAATTATATTCTTTTTATAAACGTATAGTATTTTACAAAAGATGTGTGTTGTATAAAAATAGTTAGGAAAATCATTTATATACTCATAAAATGTCAAAAACTATGCATACTATGCATAACAACAAATAGTTTTTCGCACAAGCAAAACATATGACAATCCAGAAGTAAGAAATTAACTTGTCATTATTCATCAACCTCACACTTACAACTAGTCTTAGGATTAATGGAACACACTATGAAAATCTTTCCATTTTTTTCTTTTAAAAGAGTGTTGTGATGGCAAGAAAATTTTGAAGTATATCTACCATTATTCAAACTATGTTGATATTATATCGAATCTAATTGACAATTTTCGAGTATGGACAAGAAATCGATTTTTAGTTGTCTACTTTAAGATTACTCAAAATATAAACAAGAATTATTATCTTAAACCTACATACTCAATCACACTTGATGATATGAAAAATAACGACATCCCTTTCCCAAAGACATAAAATATGCATCATCATATCTCACACTTGTGTGGATGATGTCATATTTGCTTCTAAACTTGTCTAATAGTTATGTCCAACTATTGTCAAATAAATGCATAAAACCACAAAATAGGATGAACGACTAATGTCTTTGATACCACCCCCCCCCCAATATTCAAGTAATTTACCCCTTACAATAATTGTGTAAAGTCAGTCATCTCCAAAAAGCCAAACATGACAAACGCACAACATATGTAAACTTTGTCAAACAATTTCAAAAGCAAAACCAAAACGCAAACATTTCCCATCAAAACTTTCTCTTACTTTATCAAATAAGCATAATATATCTTCTTCACCAAATGAGAACCCTTTAACCATCTAAGGTTAGAATTAGGAAGAACTGAACATATTCCACAAACCATTTTTGTGCTTTCTTTCAATAGGTGATCGTAAGGGGATCTTGAATATGATGATGATTATTATTCAAACGATAATCAATCTCATTATTCAATCCAATTACAAATTTGGAATATGAACATGAAATCGAGATTAGGATTTATTTAATCATGAAAATACAATCAAATACCATAGAAATTTTCCCGTTTTTTCACCTTTTACCCATCATCGGTTTATTACATAAAACACGAAGTCTGATTGCAAGACAACAGTATTAGTCATCGAATTTACAATTCAACACAACAATAATATTTTTTCCCTTGAATCTAAAGTATTCAAAGGTTGTCTATTATCTATGTTCAAATTATACATGCTAAACATAACACACTACCAATAGGATTGACACATAATTTCCAACGAGGAAACTCAAAAGTACTCAACTTGATAAGCAAGACTTGGATGCATTTCTAAGAAAACTCAAACCAAGAACCCTTATAATTTATATAAGCTTCTCCTAATAACCTAATTTCAACACCATCTCCCAAATAGTGGGAAAATGATCCTTGCCCAAATTTGGCACCTCCACGGATCGATGGATCCTTCTTCTTAGATTCATCTTCGGTTTAGGTAAATTCGCCCTATTGCATTAGATTTTAAAACATCTTCCTCTTATGAATCTCTTGCTTAAAGGTTCAACATACATGTAACTAACCTTTAGTAAATCATCATCATAATTATACAAAGAAACATTCACAAGATCTATTGAGGTAAATAACCTTAATTGGATTTCTTTCATAAAAGACATGCAAAGGTGCATTCTTTGAACACTCTCATTATAGAGCATTACACATTGTCACTCTTAAGCATACTCCTATGTTCTAGATGACTCATTCTCTCTTAAACCTACAACAACTTGTTTGCTCTATCATTTAACCTTAGAATTCCACACATTTTAATTAGGATTATGCGAACCAGAATTAAAGCATGTTAGTTGAGTCATGTTAGGCCATTTATGATAAGATAATACAAATTTTATCTTTGCTACACTTCATTAGGCAAATATAGGAATTCTATTTTGTCTAACATGAGAATGACTACTGGAGAATCTATTGCACTAGAAATTCAATTTGACCTAACGGTTGAATTGCTTCCAAGAGTGAAGTTGGGTTCGTGGTATAACCCGTAAAAATGGTCGTGTTTAGCCTGAATTGAGCACCACTAGTGATAGTCTCATATTCATTCTCTAATTTGATTAAATGCCTCTTCCTAAATATGCCTAATGATAGTCTACATCGATAGACTTTGTATTTCATTAGGAGTGCACACTAAGCAAGTAGAAATTAGGTTTCTCCTTAGTCAATCTAGACTACTTGCATTTCACATATGTGCTTTGAAGGTTCAAGATGATAACGTGCTCCCACGTAATGCAATTATATGCTTTCATGTTTATCTTAATGCTCAATGTTTATTTGCTTAGCTATTGAATGCATGTTTGTTGTAAAAGCGTTTGCCTTTTTCTAGCAATTTAGATAAAATATCTCTTAGTTTATCTAAATAACACATGCTCCTAAATGCTAAATGCTAACATGTTTTACATGATGATTACATTTAAAATTATCATGTTTTGTTTGCGTCATCTTACATAACTTACATGTTAATTGTGCACCTACACTATGTTAGGTTAATGTATGATAAATAAGGTTTAGATGTCATACAGTCTTACACATTAAACTTGTTGATTATTGTGTTGATGCATGCTTAGATAAACTTGCATGCTTATATCTATATGTCTTATACTTCTATGTATATATTTTCTCACACTAGAATATCTTTCTTCGCGTCCGGGTCACTAATCTAAATTTTCAAAAGAGTCATAAAATGGTCTTAAATCTTCTCGAGTCTTCCTTCACACATTTATTTAATCACCATCACCCTTTCTTCCAAATAATCCACTCTTTGTCACGAAAAAGTTAGATGCAAATCTAATGAGGGAGGTTATATTAGAAACCTTCCCTTTCTTGGATACTGGGGGACCAATCCCACCTATCCATCCAAAAAGATCCAAGGGCTGAGATTAAAACCCATTTATTAACGAAAAAAAAGAAAAATAAGAAAAAAAGCAGAGGGGTATGTTGGTCATTTAACCCCCCCCCCCCCACAACCACCCATACCTCCAACCACTCACACCCCGTCTTTTTTTAGATCTATCCCTCTTTATCTCTCACCTAACACACACTAAAAACACACACAAAGACATCGGATCTGAATTTATCATCATGAACATCTAATCGATCAATCATCTCCTTCGTAAACCGATTATCTGCTTCTTTATTTTATTAACATCAGGTAAAGTTCATCCGATCTGTTTGTATTTATCTTTTTTTAGCTTATTTGATGTGAATAAGCTTATAATTCAGCTTATCCTTTTTACCTTGTTAGATGTGAATTTATCTATGAATTTAGTTTTGATGTGAGTAAGATGATCGCTTTTTTTAGCTTAAAAATTATCATTTTTTAGCTTATTTGATGTGATTAAGCATATGAATTTATCACCATCTGATAAATTCAGCTTATTTGACGAATTATGTGAATTTATCATGTTGAATGATAAGTTAACTTATTAGGTGATTGATGTGAATAAGCTTATGAATTATCATCATCTGAATTTATTATGCTGAATTATAAGCTAACTTATTAGCTTATTTTTATGAATTTTTAGGTTTTGTGGCTTAATCTACGTTGAACAGATATAGTATGACCTGTTAGTGAAAAATCATATATGATAAGTTACTTGAACAAAGTGTAAAAACTTATGTAATATATCATATATGATATAAATTAGGTTTTAAGCATTTATAATATATCATATATGATAATGTGCTTGAAAATAAATTACAAAGAGTTTGTGATCGCCTGTGAGTAATTAAAAGTTAGTTTTGTGTATAATATCATATATGATAATCTGCTTGAAAGTCAAATTCTTTAACATTAAAATTTATCATATATGATAATGTGCTTGAAACTAAAATACAAGCAAAGCTATCATCTCCTGATGAGTAATTAAAAGTTAGTTGTGTGTATAATATCATATATGATAATCTGCTTGAAAGTCAACTTCTTTAACACTATAATATAGTATCATATATGATAATGTGCTTGAAACTAAAATCAAATCTTTTTATTTGTGTAGAGAAAGCTGTTTTAATGCATTTTGCACAAGAAATGGAAATACACAAGATAGGGCTGAGGTTTGTAACAAAGATCTTGACATATGACATAACCATCCACAGCGAGAAGATGAGCGACGAGGCACATGCGTTTGCAAAGAAGGACAAGTTGTTGGTAGGCTAATCAAGTAGTGTAGGTTGACAAGATGTTGGTGGTACCGTAGTATGTACCACATTTTGGGGATCTAACTTGTTGATCATGGTAAAACAATGTAATGCTAGTTGATCATGGTTTAACAATGTAATGCTACTAATTCGTTGTATTTTATTATGAAATGAATACGGATGTATCTTTTGGTTAAATGTCTTGTCTTGTTGAACTTCTTATTGAACAAATAAATAATCACTTATGTGTTTTTTGCACAACAAGCTAAAATGTAATACCAGTATATCATATATGATATACAGGAGTTAAAATAAATAAAACATCACTTATTCACAAAATAAAAGACCTTTCTAGCATTATCATACATGATACTCCAAAATAGAAAGAAACCAAATCCAAAATCAAATATGATATACATATGATATCATATATGATACTCCAAATAGAAAGAAACTCAATGTAAAATCAAATATGTTATCATGTATAATATATGTAACTGGTAAACCCATGTAAAAATAAAAGATACAACACTTGGTTCACAAAATATAAAAGAGTACTTTTTAACAATATCATATATGATAATTCAAATAGAAAGTAAGCCTAATGTAGAATCAAATATGATATACATATCATCCCTTTTGCAATCCTCGTAGTTAAAGCCTTGGGTTGTTGATATGTGTAAAAACACATATCCATTTTATATCAAAAATGGCCCTAAAAAGACAAAATTATGCTTAAAATGCTTGTTTTATCTTTGTGATTGTGTAGGTACGGATATTGCAAAAATCTCAAGAAAACGGTCAGAACCGGACAAACACGGACACGGGAAAGGAAAGAGAATACAAGAGCCGGGAGAATGCTATCAAAGGTCAACAAAAGCCAACCCTTGGTCAACATTAGTCAACCATAAGAAGGCAAAATCCCACAAATACCCTTAAAGATAAACCAAATTGCACAAATAGTCCCTAAGCCCTAACGGTGTTAACTCTTTAATATATAAAGAGTTAACACCCGTTAACTGTTATATTAACCCAAATCCAAAACCTGATACCCGAGCCCAAAACACATTGTTGGCCTATTTTTTTATAAGCCCGAAGTCAAAATTACCCCGGTCAAAGGAAGTCAAAGAAAAAATCAAACGCACCCCTTTTATAAGTAAAAAGCGCGCGAAAGGTCGTTGTTACTGTTTATCTTCTTCTTCGATTTACCTCGGGTTCAAAACAAAGGGTAAATGAAAATTAAGGACGTGGCCATGAAATTAAAGTGATAAGTGACAGGTTGGCACAAGAAAACGTCATTTATGAGCTTTGATTGGCCAATTCCCAAAAGAGAAGATACGCGGGCAAAGGAGAAAACACACCAATCAAGTGGGATTTGTACTAAAATGCTCACAAAAGAAGCACAAGTGCTCTGACACACGGAATGCCACGTTGGCAATCCGTGTGCTCACCAAATTGATCCAACGTACATAAATTGTGATCTAATCATTGCTAATAATTAAAGGGCCAGGATAAAAGGGGGCATATAACAGAATTTGAGCCTAAAAGCTTCTCTTAAGTGCTATATAAAGACCTCACTCACACACATGAGATCATTTTTTCCCGTTTTTAGTTTTTAGTAGCTTATAGAATTTTAGCTTATGTAACTTTCTTTTTAAATGTAATTTCTTATTAAGCTTTTGTAGTTTAAATTTCAAGCTATGTAATCTGTTTTTAATGAATAAAAATAAAGTTTACCTTATAAAATCTGTTTTTATTTACTCTACTCTTCTATAAGCTCTTAAATCAATCATAAGCTCTCAAAAGCTCTTCATTAACTCATCTAAGTCTCTAAGCTTATATTTGATCTCAATTGATCATTTATATACTTAAACTATTAAAATTAGTTAATTACCTTTGCTTTATGGATTTTGAGCTTTTGCATGATGAACTAGCCATGGATGAGTTCATAGGAACTCACTAGCTTATCCTTCTAATAAGCTAGAGTTGTTGAATGCTCTTTGAGCACTATTGCCTTTGTTTAGCTAAGACTTTTGTAAGTTTCCTTTAATTTTCAAGTATCTTAGTTTTAATTTTGCATATGCTTATATTCTGCTTATAGTCTAGCTTATTTGTGAGCTTTATTATGCTTATTAGGTTTTATAAAAGCTTTATGATATCTGGTATATGCATTTTGATCTTAAAATCTCAAGGTTATAAGCTAAAAAGGGATAAAAGAGAAATAAGGGGGTGTTTGGGACAAGCAGTACTAACATAAGTTAGTACTGCTTGAGGTCCTCTTATCCTTTAATTTCATCTTAAATCCAACAATTTGGTTTATAAGTGCAGGATTTATAAGTTTAACTAGGTTTGGATAAACATTCATAAGTTAGATAGTTAATATTTGAACCTGTAATCATTTGGTTAATTTTCAAGTGCATTTTAGCTCAAGTCTGTTTTAGGTAGTAATTTTGCTTGTTTTGCTCTTGTTTTTAGTTGATAATAAGTGTTAGATTGATTCTCATTAGGTCTGCACTTATGGTTTTGTGTCTTTGGTCAAATGCATCAGCAGCAAAAACAGCCAAAAAGTCAAAATTCAATCTTAATTTTTAGCAAGTAAAAGTTAGTTTTAGTTTTTCTAAATTTCTTGCACAAGTAGATTATAGGCTAATATAGATAGTTTAGGTCTTATTTTAGGTTTAAAAGCTTATTTAGTCCTTTGATTTTGATCTGTAATTTAGCACTTTGTCTTTTCATGAATTTCTAAAAAACCAAAAAAAAAATAGTGTAGTCTGCCTGCATAGCTTTTTCAATAAGCCTTTTAATAGCCTAATTGAGTTTCAAATTTCCTTTCAAAAGCATTTCTAAGTAGCTAGTAGGTCTAGGTTTAAGCTTCTATAAGCCATTTTGTCTAAAGTTCTAATTTGCTAGTTTAAACCTAAGCTCAAAGTTTGTCTAGGGGTTGTTTGGTATAAAGCTTTCATAAGAGCTTATTGAGATGTTTTTGCTTATTGCTTCTATTTTAGTGCTTATTTCTTTGTCATAGCTTATTTAGTTTTGTAGCTTAAAAAGTTTTCTATAAGACTAAAAAAAAGTTAAGTAGTATCTGTCATGTTTTAAGCTGTTTCACAGCTAATTTAGGGCTTTTCATAAAAAGTTTCTTTTATTAAAAGTGCTGATAAGTGCTTAATTGTATATATTAATTACCCGGGATTTTGCCAAATAAAAGCCAAGAAAATGCCAAAAGGATAGAAAAATGTGTGCTTTTGTGTCTATTGTGCAGGAAAGGTTAAAAAGGACAAAAAGAAGCAAAATCAGTCAAAAACCGACAAGGAAACGGAAAAGACAAGACAAGAGTGAAGACGGGAAGCCAATGATCAAAGCCGGATCAGTCTAATACAAGGAATGAAGACCCAAAATAAAAGTCAAGGACTAATAGTGACAAGTTTCAAAGTTTCAAAGGCTCATTTGGATATTTGAAGTTCAAGGGCCAAATTTGCATAAGTGAGAAAGTTGATTAAAAAAGAAAAAAATGGAAATAGAAAGAACAAGGGCCAAAGCTGTCATATTCAAACTTGTTTTTATACTTCACTTTGGACGGGGAAACACAAGGACCAATTCTGCATTTACTCCAAACATTCAAACATAGAGCGCGGTTTAAAACCTCCCTCTAACAAACTCTAACAACTTTTCCCGCCACTTTCCACAAACAACCCAACTTCGCCAAATCGATACCCCCGCTCCTCTATATCAATCAACCTGGTTCTAAATCCACCTCCACGTCAAATCACCCACGTGTCAACCCTCAATTGGTTCGAACACCTCATCAACTTAATCAAACGGCTAGAAATTGTTCGAAAATGATCAAGGGCTGAGATGGAATGGAAGATTCAAGAAACTCTCACCTCTCTTCTTCAACTCTCTATAAATAGGACCTATAGGATTCATTTTACCAGTTGTTGTGTGTGTTTTAATTTTTAGTTTTGTAATTCTCTCAATTTTAAGCATTTTCTTTAAAAATTTTAGCAATCAGCTTATCAAATCAATCTTTGTTACCAATTCAAATCATTGTTCGAACAACAAACGGGTCTCAATTTCATAAATCGTTGGGGAATAACGACCCGGGAATCATACTTCCCGGTTAATATTCGAAATTAATTATATATATATAGGATTTGTGAAGAATTTACTACTGACCTTGTCCTCAATGGTAGTTTGGTAATTTTCCATCCTATTATATTTTATTATTACGTGTATAAGATTGCTTCAATCAATTTTTGGCGCCGTTTCCGGGGATTTGTGATTAAGATTCTTTCGTTTGAAGTTTGTTGATCGTGATTTGGAGAACCTTTCATTTTCGAAAGTTACGTTTTTATAAAAATTAAAAATAAAATAAAATAAAAGTAAAAATAAAAAAGATTTTTCTTTTCTTTTATTAGTATAATTATTATAAAAAATATCAAAAAAAATCAAATAAACAAAGTTGGTAAAAGAACACCAACAAATAATACCTTCAATTGAGGTATTATCCATAATAAGTTCCCAACTCGAATAAAAGATTTAAAAACTTGCCTTTTGTGTCACTTGCGATATACGGCTCACCTTTGAAAGTTAAACACTTTTAGAGAGCTACCGTGAAGCTTGTTGATTATTAGGTTTAAGTTATTCGATCTCGTTTTGTCCTTTAATAAAGTATATTAAACCTAAAAACCCAAAAATAATCTTCTTTTTCTTCTTATCCATTTAATTCTTTTCTTAACCCTCTAAATTGTTTAATTCTTATGGCATCACTCGATCATCGTTTGAACCCCCTCTTCTCGATTAAAGAATGCTCGTCTTGTGGAGCTTTGTACACTGCAGACTTTTGTTGTTCAAAAGGGGGTCTTGAAGACAAGATTCTTGTTCCTAAACCTCCTCAGAATTGTGCAACTTGTGGAGACCCGGTTGATGGTCTATATTGTCGACCTTGTGCTTTTGTGCGAAAGTGTTTGAATGAAGGTTGGTATACAATTCATGATGAAAACAAAATTCTAAACACTTCCGAGTCATCCAATCACAACACTAACGTTGTTAGTGCACCTCAAGAGCCATTCGTCTTCAATCAAGACCCCGGTGTAAATTCTTCACAAAGTCTTCCACAAATTAACCACAATTATTGTTACGAGTGTGGGGATTCGTTAGACGGTGTATTTTGTCAACAATGTACTTGTAAGTCTTGGAGAAAGTGCTCATATGTTACAATTGTCCCCACCGCAAAATTCCGGTTTACCTCTAATCTGGAACCAATGCTACAATCAAAACCTTAATGAGATCCTACAAAATTTGCAAAAGTTTGCAACAACAAAGTTTTTTGGGTACGTGCCAACAATGTGGTTGTAATGAATATGATGGAGTTTGTTTTTATTGTACTGTTGGAAATGGAACACAAATCAATTTTTCAACTCCGTACTCTTCTAACGATTCTCCAAATTTTGCAAATCACCCTCCACAACCCCAGTACGAGACAAATATTTGTGAGTTATGTGGAAACGATGCTCATTTTGGTTACGATTGTTCACCTCAAGTTCTGTTTGTTTACAATCAGAACCCGTGTTTCGATCAAAACTTCGATAATAATTTTCCACTAACTTCACCAAGTTTTCCACAACAATACCTTTGTTGTGAAAACTGCGGGGGTCCTCATGCGACTTTTCAGTGTCAACCGATGAACCAAGATTTCTATAATTCTAATCTTTTTGGTTTTGACCAATTTCAACCCCTGCAGTTTCCCGTCAATTATCCTCCTTAAGAGACAAGTAAAGAAATTTTACAAGCTCAAAATGACTTAATGGAAGCTATACAAGCCTTTTTAAAAGAGTATGATCATATACCTCCTAATGAAAAGTGCATGGCTCTATTACTAGCTGAGGAGAGATTGCTTAAGATTAAGCAAACTATGGAAGAAGAGCAGAATCAACCTGAAGTTATGCAAGATATGCTTCTTAAACTTATGGATGATTTGCAAATTCTTAAAGGAAGTCAACAAGAGAAGAAGGAGACGGCAGCTCAAAGTTTTACTCCATATTGAATTTTTCTATGATTGATGATGAAGAAGCTAGAGACAACTTTTTGAAAGACGTTTGCACCTTCTTAAGGAAGTTCAGTCGTATACCTTTTGGATTAACACCAAAGGTTATATTGATAGCTTGGGAAAGTTTTGGCAAAATTAAAGATGCTTTGACGGACAAGCAATATCAACAAGAGGATATTCAAGAATTGATGAGTAAACTCCTTAAAGATGTGTGAAATATTAGTGAAGAGCTATCAGAATAGATTATATGTCCAAGCTGGAATCGTCCTATTTTCTACGACAATGACGATGATGAGTATACTATTATATATAGGAAGCCTACAGAAATCACACCTGACCTACTAATCGAGGAACCTGATAACTCTCTAATAATGGGGGACGAGCATCTTGACACTATTCCTAGTGTTGAGAACCTTGTCCCAATCCTAAGTGAGTCCGAGGTTATTTCCGAAGATATGTGTGATGTGCCCGTTTGTGATGATTCTTCTACTTTTGATGCTTTGAGCAATCATTCTGAGATTTAAACCGATTCCAAAAATGATGATACTTCAAGTGATGATGATTCTTATGAGAATATCAAATACGTTGAAGCATCACCTCTCAATTTGGAGTACGTTAGTTTAGAGGAGGTGAATGAAGATCAAGAAGAGAAAGAGTTTGACTTAGAAGATATTTTTCAAATCCAAGACGTTATTCTTCGAGAGAAATTAGTGAAAATCAGTCGTCTTATTACTAATATCGAATCTTTGAAAGACAACCCTACTCCTAATCATGTGTTCAAATCTTCCTTTTCATTTCCTATCCCCGTCACGGATAGTGATTCGTTCTTTGAGGAGTCCGATACTTCTCTTTCTCATTTGGATAATTCTTTACCCAAATTCGAGACTTTTAGCGATCATACGGAAGAGACGAGAAGTGGCAGTACCACTACTCATGCTAATAACTCTCTTCCCGAGTATAATTCATTTCTTGAGGTTGAGCCCGATCAGGAGGGTTGATTAGCATTGTTATTTTTGATAATTCAAATGACCCTCTTTTGGAACTTCCCGAGTTTGAATCATTTCACTTTGATCTTTATGATGATCCGTCATTTCCTCGTCCTCCTCCGGAACCACCAGATGTTGAGATTAGCTTAATTGTTGAGACCGATGCACCCGTGATGAACAATTTTGATGAGCTTAATGGAGATGAATGTTTTGACCCAGGAGGAGATAAGATTGATGTTGAAGATGACGATTCCTTCATATTTGTCATTCGGACTTTTCTCCCGTTTCTCACCTACCCTGCGGATTCTCCTTTACTTCTCTCCACCAGGAGTGAAGACACCATTTTTGACCCTGGCATCTCCACTTAGAGCCGGTGGCCTCTCATCAGGATGGAACTTTCATGTGCTTTAATGTTTATCTAAACATTAATGAAAGCCTGATTGAGATTTTTCTCTTCCATTTACTCTCCCTTAAGGACAAATGAATTCAGGGATCGAGCCAAGCTATGTGACTCGGTTACCAAAAACAAAGCACTTGGTGGGAGGCACCCCCATGCTAACCTTCTATTATTCTTTCTTATTTTTCTAATTGGATGTTAGGAGCTTGTACTCTTCCCGGATCTTGTGTTTGTTTGTTTGTTGTGATTGTTTGCAGGATGAACCCCAAAAAAAAAAAAGATTTTTTTTTTTTTCTGAAGTCTCTCGTGTTCGGTGTTTTTTCCCCGGTCCACTCGACCTTCCTACCTTTGCTTGCCATTAGTTTGGGGAAATCCGATATCCTAAAGATTATTATCGACTAACATTTTATCTTTTAGCACACTTTATAAACGCTAAGATTTTTTTAGTGATACTATTCTTCAGGCTATGAGTTATGCATTTAACTTTTTGAGTTCTAGATGGGGTTTTAAGTCTTAGGCTAGGAAACATTGAGGACAATGTTTAATTTTAGTATGGGGTAGTATATCTTCGATATGATCTTACCTACTTTTGCTCGTTGTTCTCACGTACCCCGTTTTCCCACCAAAATTTTCAAAAATATGAAAAAATTTAAAATTTTCAAAAATAAAATAAGTGTTTTTGTCACAATTTTGACTTTCTTGCTGGGTAGAATAAGAGTAAATTCTGACTCGATCGAGCGTGTTGAGCGCTAGTTTGTTTCTTAACTTTTAGGCTAAGCGTTCGCGAATCTTCGCGGAGAACGAAAAGTGATAGAGTTAAGTATGAGTGGGATGCTAAACAAGGATTAGTTGGAAATCTTAAGAGCTCATGTATGTAATTTGTGAATTTTTCTCCCATAAGTTCTTAACCGGATTAATATACGTGTTGTTTTTGGAGATTAAACTTAAATCAACAATTTTTTATGTAATATATAGCAAAAATTTTAGTCTTAGTTCAAATTTATACTTGAATTTTTCAAAAAGAAGTCTTCTCTATATAAAGTATAAAAAAAAATAAAAAAAATGATGATGAATGAAATAATGAAAAATAAAAAAATAGAATAATAATAAAAGCTGTGGGTTGATAAAAGTTTACTACCTCTTGCCGGCTCACAACCGATGTGGTAGTCTTCTAAAGAAAGCCCATAGTAAGAATAAAAATCCGAGACTGATAAAAGTTTGCTGCATCTTGCCGGCTCACAACCGATGTTGTAGCCTTCTAAAAGGTCGAGGGTTACAATTGCATAAATGTTTAATATTAAGTTTAAATTAATAAATAGATTTCTTTTTGTTAAATTCAAATATGCTTTTGAACTTTGACTATTCTATTTTATAAGCTATGAATATTCGGGAAACCTGAGAGTTTTTGAAACCTAAGGTCCGTGAGTCCCGATACTAGTCTCTGTGGGGTGTCAAAAGCCTGGTCACTTAGCCGCAAGGTTGGGATGTACCGAGACGAAAGTCGCTACATGGGATGATCTCGCCTTCAAACTCATTATTCTCGGGTGGAACGTGAAGCATAGTATTTTGCAAAACGTTGATCCATGGTTGAAATTCAAAATAGCACATTCACCTAAGATATAATAAATGTCGGGAGTAAAAAGTTCACAAGTTGCAAATATGAGTAGTGTTAGCATCTTTACTGATATTTAGCTATGATTTCGTTTTAAGCTTGGTTTGGATAAGTGAAAAGTCGGGGACGATGAATTTATCCTTTTTGGGGCATTCTCGGATCGAAATGCATCTTATTTTATGATCCCTAACAGTTATGGAAATAACGAAAGTCAAAATATTCTAAGTTTATATATATATATATATAAATTAAAAATGGGAAAATGGGGTGTTTTATAACTTGTGATTTCTAAACTCTCTCCACAAAAGTCTTTGCTACTTTTCAAAGATTTAGTTTGGGGAAGTTTTGAGGTATTTGGTTTTAAAGCATATAATATTGCGTGAGGACAAAATTTGTAATTTTCTCTTTTCATGTTTCGTGTACTATTCATTGTTTTCAATAAAGCATTTCAATCTGTCAATTCAGCTTAACTACTTGTTCTTCTCTTGTATTTTCCTTTTTAAAAGCAATAAAAAGTTCAGTTGTATTTGTGCTCAAATTTTCATGTTTTAAGCTGTTGTTTAGTAATAAGCTTCTAATAAGCTCTTTGTAGCTTATTATATTTTCTAAACTGCTAAAGTTGTTCAAACTTTATAAAAATACTTTAGAATATTGTTTTCAGCTCATTTTAGTTCAAAAGTGTTCATTTGGTTTCAAATTGATCAAGCTTAGAAGTAATAAGGAACAATAAGCTCAAATTCAGCTTATTGAGCTTATTGAGGTTTAGAGGCTTTGGAAGCCATTAGGAACATTTAAGCTTCTACTCTTGGATAGCTTAAATGTGAAGATTCTTCAAATTCCAGGTTTTACCTTGTGTAATTCATTTAGCATAAAATTAGCTAATTCAATCAGCTTATTTCTTTATTAAATCTTGTTTAGACTTGTTTAGCTAGTTTAGTGATTCAAATGCATTGAGTAGTTATAGTTTTAATTCACTGAGAACTTAAGAGTTAAGTTCTGTCATTTAGTACTAATAAGCTAGGAGAGAAAGTGCTTATTTTTGAAACATAAGCTTTAGTTTTGAGAGTTAAAATAGCTTAAGTAGGTGAGTTCTAGTCTAAGTAGATATAAGGTTTTAGTAGTTTTAGTTTTAAAATAGATTTTAGATTAAAATTAGCTTGGACAGTTTTGGTTAGGGAGTGTTTGGGACAATGCATATTTGACCTTTAAAAGTCAACAAAGCAGAATAAAAATTCCTTACATAGTTGTATTTAGTTCTATAATCAAGTTTAAAACAGGTTTTATAAGATAGTTTGTAATATTTCAAAGTTTTGAGTTTAAAAAGTTTATATTTGCACCAGGGCAGTTTCTTAGCTTAAAGTGATTTTAGAAGTTAGTGTTTCATAAGCAATTTAGAGTTAAGCTTGGTTAATATAGTTTTAAATACATAAATTGAGCTGGTTTATGAGTTTTAAAGTAGAAGTTTTGCCCTGCACTAAAGGATTTTGGTCATTTGCATCAGCAACAACAGTTAAAACTGTTGTTGCTATTCAATTTTCTAACTGTCCTTGAGCATTCATAATTAGGTATTAGAATTTAGAATTAAGCTCATTTCTAGAATTCCATTAGCTTATTACATTTCATCATTTAGATTTCATTTTAAGCTTTTAAGTCTAGCTTATTTTTCCTGCAAAAAGTAGTGTAGCAGTTCATTAGAGTTTAGCTTATTTTCTTATTGGTTTCTAATTTCTAGTTGAAATTTTTAGAAATCTTTTATCTAGGTTAGTTTAATAACCTTAGCCTAGCTTATTTCCAAAAATTTAGCTTCTAAGGATAAGTTTTAAGCTTTATAGCTTATGAGAAAAAGCTTAAATTCAGTATTAAGCTGAACTTGCACTTTTTGAAAGCACATTTCTTGTTAAACTTGTTAACTTTCTCCTTATTTCTTCCTAGATATCTCTAGTACACATCATAAGCATCAAGTATCATCTTTTGGTTTTAACTTTCATCTAGAAATAAGCTAGATATAAGCTAAAGTGTTAAAAAGTTAGTTAAGCCCTTGTTTCTGTAACAGTTTCAAAATGCTTAGTTTTTAGCTTATACAGTTGATAAAAGTAGAAAATGCCTTTGTTAATGTTGTTTAGAATAAGCTCCTTAACAACTTTCATGTTTTAAGTTTTTGCTTATTTTCACTTTTAATAAGCCAAAAATAAGCAATATCGTAAGGTCTATTTTGTAATATCTAGATAGTTAGAGGGTACACGTTTTAACTAAAGTGTAAAATTTAGAAAGTTTGCCCGCCTACCCTTTACTTTCCCTTGTTACACTTCCTACCCTGTCTTTTCATTTTAATAAAATAGTTTTAATATTTTTAATAATTAGTTTAATAAAATTAGGTTTAAACTTTTAATTGATAAAATTAGGGCACAATTAGTTTATAAGAATTAGGGCTTTTTGTGCCATTAGGTTTCTGTACCTTTGTAGTTGATAAAAACCATTTTTCCTTATTTTTCCAGATTAATTTGTATTTTCTAGGAATTAAAATAGGTTTTAGGTAATTACTCTTTCTTTTTAAAATCATAGAAAATAGAAAAATAGTTGAAAAATTAAAATTCTTTTTGTGAAAATTTTCTTTTTAAATCTAGTATTTTTGAAAAATAAAAGTAAAATTTTAGTGTTAATTTTTAGAAAAAGTTTATTTTTGTTAATTCATTTTACTTTAAAAATTCATAAAAAATTCAAAAATAGCTAAAAAATTCTAAATCTTTTTCCTAAAATTTTCTTTTTAAATTTGTGATTTTTAGGCATTAAATTTGTTAGTAGAAGTGCTTTAGATTTTAAATTCTTGTTTTAGCTCACGTTTTTAATTCACATTTGTTAAATGTTTGTACTAGTTAATTGATTTTAGTTCATTTAATCATTTCTATAGTTTAATTGTGCTATTAAATTTATAGTATAATCTCAAAAGCCAAAAATCTTTTAACCATTCTTAAGATAAATATTGCTTATTTAGCCCTAGTATAGCTTATTTCTAGCTTTTAAAGTTCTTAGATTTTTCAAAAAGCCAAAAAAAATTAGTTTTAGTTGTTTTTCTGCCTTTTAAGCCATTTTTCAGCTTATTTCTTGAGTTTCAATAAAAGTTTCTTTTATTAAAAGTGCTTATCTTTAGCTTTTCTAAAACTTTGCTTTTATAAGTTTTCAAAAAAAAAAGGGAAGGTGGAAATCGGGGGTGAGCAAGGCTAGAACCCCCGACCTCAACACCCTCAACCTTTATAGCAACACAACACACACACTCACTACCAACATGCCCTGGGTCTTTTTCATTCTAAGTTTACAAAATTTAATACTTGTATACGTTTTTTCCTATTTAGCTTATAAGCTGTTTTAAGCTTATTACACAGCTTATTCGATAAGCTGTGTAACCAAGCTTATTTTTCATAGGCCCCTTTTATTTCAAGCTATTTTCCATAATTTTTTCAGAATTTTTATAAATAGTTTAGTATTTTTAAACATTTATTTTAATTAAAAACTTAAAAAAATCATAAAAAATAGAAAAATAATCAAAAAAATATAATTCTTTTTTAGAATATTTTCTTTTATCGTAAAGTTTCTAGGAAAATTAGTTTTGCTTTCGTAGGGTTTAATTTGCAAAATTTCATTTTTTAAAGAACGATATTCGTTTTCTTTCTCGTTTTTCGTGTTTTTAAGCTCATTTCAATTCCGTTTTTGTTATAGTTTTCTTTAAACTTACTTTTTAGTCAATTAGAGTCTATTTAAAAAGAAAATTTCAATTTAGGTTTAATTTTGTAAATTTAGGATTTTTAACTGCCGTTTAGGGTTCCCGTTTTACGTTTTTTGTTAAAGTTTAATTTTCCGTTATTTATTTTCGTGCTTAATTGTTATCGTTTGCTTATTTTAATTTGTAGAAATAGATAATCAAATCAATCTTTGTTACCAATTCAACTCATTGTCTGAACAACAAACGTGGTCTCAATTTCATAAATCGTTAGGGAATAACGACCCGGGAATCATACTTCCCGGTTAATATACGTATTATTATATATTATTTTGTGAAGATTTTCCTTTCTTCCTTTGTCCACCGAAGGGTAGTTTGGTAATTTTATTTCATATTATATTTTATTTTATACGTGTGTTGATTTACCTGCAATCAATTTTTGGCGCCGCTGCCGGGGATTTGTGATTAAGATTCTCTCGTTTGAAGTTTGTCGATCGTGATTTGGAGAACCTTTCGTTTTCGAAAATTACGCTTTGAAGAAAATCAAAAAAAAAAAAAAAAAAAGTAAAAAATATTTTTCTTTTCTTTTTAGTATAAGTAGAAGATTAAAAACAAAAATATTTGCTCTTTCAATTTTTCTAGTTAATTTGTGAATTTAAAAAGTTACAAAGTTGGTAAAAGAACACCAACAAATAATACCTTCAATTGAGGTATTATCCAGCAATAAGTTTCCGAACCAAAGATTAAA
>BQNB010086732.1:0-28108 GCA_026074375.1 Tanacetum coccineum | reverse complement strand
ATGCAATGTAGTTTTCTCTATTTTGTATCTTGTGTTATGATTGATCATTATGTTGTATTCCCGAGTTTCCGCCATTGTCAGGGTGTGACAAAAAATACTTGACTTTTGACAACATAGGCAAAAATGCTTATGAGTGTCGGGATATGACAATATCCCATTGATCCATAGAGAGGCATCAAGATAGGAATAGGTTTTTGCATTGTGAAAGGTGGTTCAACCTCCACAGGTTGTAGTGGTGGTGAGTCACTATTATATTGTAGGGAATGGTTACATGGTGAATCTTCTTGTAAAGATGACTAGGTGGATGACTCGAGATTGGTAATAGTAAGGATGACTCAGTTTTTCATTTCACCTTGGTGGTTTGAGGATACACTAGAACTAGTGATCACTAACAAGAGTGAAGAATAGTTATGAGGTTTAGGTGTATGGTAGAAGTGTATCTTATGAATTTTGTGTATGATTGACATACAGGTTAAGAGGCTTGAATCAATTGCGTTTTAGTTCACGGGGTGTACTTGTGAGTTAAAAAGGAATCGAGTGTTCTTGTAAGTTGGTTTTTAGTCAATAAGAATCACATTTGTGAGTTTTTGAGAATATTTGATTAAAGGATATATGTGAATGAGTGTGTTTTCCCTTCCCCTTTTATTCGTATCCGGACATAAAGTGTAAAAAAATAATAATATATAAATAAAAATAAAGATGAAGACGAATGATAAGGTGTAGTTTTGTACACTTTTCGAGGTCATTTACCCCTAAAATGACGCAAATATCCCCATTTATTATGCTTAATCGTTTCTTTTTGGTATTTTAGCATTTTGGAAGCACTTGGACGAAATTCATGCACTTTGGACTCAATTTGGGAAGAATCAGGACAAGATTTGCAACTCTACTCGAAGATGCTCAAGATTTTGTTACCAAACTGTGGAGACGTCATCACAATCTCTCGTGACGCCGTCAGAGCACTCAAGGGATGACGTCAAGATCTTCTATGGCGCCGTCAAAGTAACCGACTCAATGGAAGCCCGTAAAATATTCACGGGTTGACAACGTCGTGATTAACAAGCGACGACGTCGTGATTCTTTTCCTATATATACAAACCCTAGTTTTTATGTTTTAAAGAAGGAAAACTTGGAGGAATGATTTTAGGGTTATTTTCAGCTATTGTTAGACGAGTTTTAGGGTTTTTAACCCTATTGTACTCATCATTACTCCATGATTTATTGAAGTGAAGTTCTTTTATCCCTTAATCTTTCAATATGTCTATGTATCATCAAATTAATTGTTCTTTGCTTTCAATTAACATGTTAAGCTAAATTTATCAGTGTTTGCTTATGATTGCATGAAACTTAGTTTGTAATTCCTTTTATTATTGCTTCTTGTTGATGGTGTGCACGTTAGGATCTAGAAAACTAGCTTCTATTGAACGCGAATACGTCTAAGGAAATGTGATTGTGTAGAAAGGATACCCTCGTAATAGTCTTCATACTACCTAACTTGTGTTTTGTCCCATTTAGTTATTACATAGATAGCGGATTCGTGTAATTCGGTTATGAATTAGGAAATACTTACACATTACATCGCAAGGGTGACGGGCAATAGCATTAGGAAGAGCATCTAAGTGCATGATTAAGTGAGAACGTTTGTTTACCTATACTAGTTTCCTAATAATTAGTTTAGATTAGAAGTATATTAGTAGTTAATTAGTTTAAAATAAACCCTCCTTCAAAACCTGAGATTTTACTTGCTTTCATAAAAATATAAAAATACAAAAATAATCTTCTTTCACCCCTTAGACCTTAGTGACCATTCGATTCAAGCCTACCCTAACTATTACCCTAGAGAACGATAATAATCCCCTGAGTCTTGCCAATACTATACTACAATGGTTAGGTACACTGCCTAGGAGGGTTCTAAAGCTTCTGCGTTTACAACATCCACATCAAGTTTTTGGCGTCGCCGCCCAGGGAATAGTCTAGGTTTCGAATTCTATCTAGCTTAGGTCTACTCACTAGATTCCTATAAAGTGAGATTTTTTTTTCTTTTATTAGCTTTCTTTAGTCTATCTTTTATTTGTGTGTTTGTGTCGTAATTTCCATTTGACTTTTCATCTATTCGATATGGAGAGTGCGAATCCATCTAGCCTTGTCCCTAGGGAAGAACTCTTTTACCTTAAGAAAAAAACAGAATTTGATATATGGTTTGAGAATAAAGAGAGTATGAGATTCATTAGTTGGTTAAGAGGATGAAATTGAGGATGAATTCGAGGAAGAGGAAGAAGAGGATGACTTAGAATACTTTGACACCTTCCCCACCGTAGAAGAGTTAGGGTATCACGAATGGCTTTTATTAAAATCCTCGACCTTCTTGGGTTAATGCTAAGGTGAGAACATGAAACTTAAATAACATAAAAATTTCTTGCATGATTGGTTAATTCTAAGAAACAAGCTTATATTGATTTAGAATCTCCAATTAACATAATGTCTAAACTTAATTATTATTGGATTATGAGTCAAGGATTAGAATCGAGAAAAGAACCATCAAATCCCATGAAAATTTGCAATTTTTTAGGAAGAGTTAGAGGTTTAAAAGTTTTTGTGGGCAATTTCAATTACGAATGTGATTTTGTAGTTTTAGAAGATACCAGTAGTGTCATAGATCACTATCTAGGAGAAATGGTATTAGGAAAACTGTTCGTAAAAGAATCTGGGCTTGTTTACGATAAAGATGAAGGAACGGTCATGTTTGCAAAGAATAACAAAAAAATAACATTCAAGGTGCCTCATAAAATGGAAATGTTTAAACATATAGATATAGAGGACTTGAAAATCAAAAACATACCACCCTTCGTTATAAGTGATGATGATGAGGGAGATGGTAATGGCCATGATAAGACTTATTACTCGGATTGCTTAAATTTAAGACCCGAGTATAAGCAGGACAAAAGTGTGACCAAAGCCATTCAATGCCTAATAAATATGAAAAGTAGGACAATCGAAGGAGTCACGTAAGGAGTGTGACTCTGAGTCTAGCTAGAAAAGTTGTTAATAAACAAAAGCGCTTATTGGGAGGCAACCCAATCTTTTATTTTCTCTCATTTTAGGAGTGTCATGTGTTTTATTTCTTTATTATTTGTTCTTATGTGTTTGATTGTTGTGAGATCATGCTTTGTTTTATTTTAACCTCTTCTTAATTACAATCAAAGGTATTTTTCATAAAATAAGAGTAAGGGAAATATCCGGTTTCTAAAGAACCAATTTCAAACATATAAAATAAATGATTTTAGATTAATCCACATTTTATGTTTTCGTTTGTTTTGAGTCATATGTTTGTACTAATCAATTTGTGTGGCTTATGCAGTAAACTTTTATAGGAAATAACTAATATGATACTTGTGCAAAAATATTTCCAAGAAAACAAAGCAGCAATTTTTACAGTAGCTGGAGACGACGTCATGATTTATCCTGGCGGTGTCAGCCACTGTAGCTACGAATTTTTTTTGTTTCTTTCAAATCTTTAAAAATTATTTTTGTTTAATTTCTAAATTTTTTAACTTTCCTATCTCTTGTAGAAAGCCAGAATTACATTAGTACATTCATTCTATCTTTATCGCTTTCTTAGGAATTTTAATTCACAATCAATAGGATTGTATATCATCCACCCGTGAATTTTACGCTTGGTATAGTTGCTTTTGTCTTTGATTTGCATGTTATAGGGACTAATATTAGACTTTTTCTAGCTAACCACTCTTATATCTATCCACTAGGAATATCGGAAGACGTGTTAGTGGATGTTGCTGGCTTTGTTTACCCTATAGATTTTGTTATCTTGGACATAAAAGAAGATTAGCACATGCCTATCATCTTAGGGACACCATTTCTAACCACGGCAAAGGCCAAAATTAAGTTTGATAAAGGATCCATTACCCTCAAGGCTGGCAGGTATAAGATTAGATTCGTTAGGACCTTAAAGTTCCCCAGTAAAATTGAGGAAAGAATAGCAAGAGACCTAGATCCCATATTCCCTACTAATTACGTGAATAGAAGAATTTTAGAATGGGAGGAAAGAATCGAAAATTGCCAAGAGAACGAAATGGGATTTAATAAATGGAGAAGTAAGGTGTTTGATGATAAGAACCTTGTAAGGCACAACTTCTTTGTTTATGAATTAGATAAAGAGGGTAGTAGTGTGGATGGAGGAGGAGTCACATAAGGAGAGTGACTCCGAGTCTAGCTAGAAGACTCGTTAATAAAGAAAAGCGCTGATTGGGAGGCAACCCAATCTTTTATTTTATGCATTTTCGGAGTGTCGTGCGTTTTTAATTTTCATTATTTGTCTTATGTGTTTAAATTATATGTGATCATGCTTTGGTTCGTTCTTAACTTCGTCTTAATTGCAATCAAAGGTATTTTACATAAAATAAGTTTAGAGGTAAATATCTGGTTTTTAAGAACCAATTCAAACATGTAAAATAGATAATTTAAGTTAATTCACACTTTTATGTTTTATTTGTTTTGTTTTGAGTCATATGTTTGTGCTAACCATTTTTGTTGTTTATGCAGTAAATTTTTCCAGAAAATCATTAATAGGTTATTTTTGCATAAATTTTCTAGAAAATGAAAACGCAAAACATGTTAGATGTGTGAAGGCATCAGGATTCATTTCTAACGGCGTCAGCACTGTAGCAATGGAGAAATCCACATTTTTTTGAATTTTTGAAAAGTTATTTTTGTTAAATTTCTAGAATGTTTGCGTCTCATGGATGCTTTAATTCTTAAATATCTAGGGGCGAACCTCACATTTTGGGGTGAAATTTTTGAGTGGT
Source organism: Tanacetum coccineum (assembly GCA_026074375.1). NCBI lineage: Eukaryota > Viridiplantae > Streptophyta > Magnoliopsida > Asterales > Asteraceae > Tanacetum > Tanacetum coccineum. The sequence continues at coordinate 23,285 of BQNB010086732.1, read as the reverse complement.
AGAGTTTTTGTGCCAGTCATATAACTCCTATCCATAAGACGCTATTAATACCAAGCTTCATCCGTATATGCCATAAATGTTTTTTAATTTGGGCTAAAATTACCGTCCTAAACTATGTTTCAGTATATTACACATCATTTTAAAGACAAAGCAAAAGCAATTGAAGAAATAGTTTCTAAGGCTTTTATTTCCCCCTACATTTATTTTGAACATTGTCCCCAATGTTCTATAAGTACTCGAAAAACGAATCAAGGGAAAATAAGAAAAGCGAGAGAAACTAATACTCCCCTGGTTTTGCTCAATAATGGAGAAGAAACAAATGACCCTAGCTAAATCTTCATCTATGAATCGTCCAAGTGAAAATCCAAAGAACTTCCGAACTCTCCTTATCTATTATGGGCTTCTCGCTATTTAACTTATTATAGATGGATAGGGGCATGATATTCACATCAGATCCTTGGTCGGCTAAGGCGTTCATAAACTTTAAGCCCCCTATGCTACTTGGTATCACAAAATTGCCTCCTTTTACTTCCTTCATAGCTAACTTCTTTTTGATAATTTCATTGTACATGGGTCCTACAGGTAACAAATTATAGGTCTCATAATCCGTTTTACCTAAGCGTGTTGCTAGTAAAGAATCCTTGTACTTGTGGTTATCCACAAGACCCTCGATTGTTTATTCATTAATCTCATGCTTTAGGTAGTATCCTATCGGTTGTGACCTAGGCATTTCCATTAGTCTATCCACGTACTTCCCATACCTAGTTGTGTCCTTATTCACACTTTCATCTGAGTCATTATCCATCACGGCATCTATTGCCTCCTAATTTTCTATTAGTTTAATAGGCTCTATAATGCTTTTATTGACCACTTCATCACCTCCTTTACCCTTTTCTTTCTCTATTCTAATAAGGGAGATGGCGTTGACGTATCTAGTGACGGGTTTACTAACTTTCTCTCTAACTAATACTTCTTACGGAGACTTTCTTTTTGTAAATTCGTTTAGAAGACTAAACACATCCGTCGTTCTTTCGTTAATCTCATCTCTTTGCTTATAAATAGCTTCTTCGAACCTTTCCATCCTTTCAGTGTGTGTCACCATATAGCTGTGTATTCAGGCTTCGAAACTAGGCTCGAGTGTTCGTTGTTGGAGTTCCAGATAAGCATGTTTTTGAAAAGTGAATGAATTTTGCTTTGGTGATTCGGTGAGGTCTTGCATTCGTTGGTTTGAAGAACCATGTTAGCGTACGCTTGAGAAGGTTGTGTTGAGCTTGTTTTAGGGGCTGTTTTCAACCCTTTTAGTAAGTAACTAATCTTGTCTTCAAGCTCGAGAAGTTGTCGGTCGGATGTCTTCGGTTAATCTTGAGGCAAAGTGATTGCCTTGACCGGTTTTGCGAAGTCCCTTGGGTCATTCCAACTTTCGTGGTCATAGACAGCGAGATTCTTTATAAATTCCCAAGATTCTTCGGCGTTCTTGTCACGAAGCTTGCCACCGGCGGCGTGGTTAATTTCGCGCTTAATGGGAAAAGAGATATGATCATAGAAAATTTGGATTTGGAGCCAAAGATTGATGCCATGATGAGGGACTTTTTAGAGAAAGTCCTTGAAACAAGTCCATGCTTTAGAAAGAGATTCACCATATGTTGTGTTAGAAACATCAGATGTCATTATAAAGTTTAGTGTTCTTCCCAATGAGAAAAATTGAGCAAGGAAATAGGCAGTGAGATCCTCCTAAGTGGAGATGGATCCCGCGGGTAGACGTTTAAGCCAATTTTTAGCTTGATCGCGAAGGAAAATTAAAATAAATGCAATCGCATACGTTCCCTATTTTCAACATTAAAGTCAAGTGAGGCCACAAGTTCTAAAAAATCCTTAAAGCTTGATTTGGATCTTCGAACCGAGTTCGTTGAATGCACATCCATTTTGCACCAATCAGATGGTGTCGGATCACAGAGGCACCACATTGTTCCCTTTGGGGAGCTCAATGGTGTTTCGATAGCCCTCGTGGCTTGGTCAGGAATAATCTCCTAAAGTACGAGGTTGATTTTTGTCTCCCATGATGGTTAACAAAAAGGAAGTTTACAAAACAAAAGGAACGAAGAAAGATTGACTATGAGAAAGTTAACCTAAAAAGAAAAAGAAAAATCTCACTTGATAGGAATCTAGTGAGTAGACCTAAGCTAGATAGAATGCGAAACCTAGACTATCCCCTGGCAGTGGCGCCAAAAACTTGATGTGGTAGGTTGCAACGTAGAAGTTTTAAAACCCTCCTAGGCAGAGTACCTAATCGTTGTAGTGTAGTATATGTGTTAAAATATGTATTAGGGTCGGGCCCAACCAATTATGTTAACTTAGCTTAGTGTCAAAGCTACATGTATCTTATATATACTTATGTATTCTCTGTACAAGAAATCACTAGAAATACAATACTATTTCACTATTCATTACATGGTATTACAGTAAGGTTATCAGAAAATCAGAATTTAGGGTTCTTTTGTGTTTGTACTTAGAGGCACAAGATTAGGGTTGGTTGAATTGCAAACCCTAAGTTGTTTGACAACCATTTATTTCAGCCATTTTCGTAGGAGGATTCCATCCTTGTTTCATCTTCCAATTGCAGTTTGATCCCGATGAGATCAAGTTTATTTTAGACTTTTGGTTCAGGTTTAGCATAAGTTGAACTTTGTCAATGTTAGCTTTCTTGTCTGAATTCAGTTTATAGTAGTGAGATTAAATTGAGTTTGGATTTTTTAGAAATTTTGTTCTGCTTTTGGGATTTAGGTATTTGATGGAATCAATTTTGATATTTGTTATTTTGATGATGTTACTTGGAGTTATGATGTTCATCTCTTACTTGGCTTTGTTATTCAGGTATTACATGAAGAAGAAACATAAAGGTTCACATGCGTATTTTGCTGAATATGGTAACTGTCTATTCTCGTCAAGTAGTAAATGGGGTATTGATTCTGGCGCTTCAGATCACATGACAAGTAACTCACATATATTCAATAATTTTGATACGCATGCATCCTCATCTTATGTTACAAGTGTCGATGGGTCTATTTCACAAGTTCTTGAATCGGGCAGTGTTAATTTGAGTCCCTCTATTTCATAATCTTTGGTGTTAAGCCTCCCTAAATTTTCATTTAATTTGTTATCAATTAGTAGAATTACCAGCAATTTGCAATGTAGTGTTAAATTCTAGCCTGAATACTGTGTTTTTAAAGATCTTAAGACAAAGAAGATCATTGGTAGAGTGAGAAAATGTGATGGTTTATATGTTTTTGAACCAGAGGTTTTGAAATCCTTAGTTGAACTTAGCTCATCATCTCCATTTGAAGCACATTATCATCTTGGCCACCCATCTCTTCAGAGTTTAAAGAAATTATGTCATGAATATTCACATTTATCATCTCTAAATTGTGATTCTTGTGAGTTTGCTAAACACACACGTGTTCATTTAAGTCCTCGAGAAAATAAGCGGGTTGCATCCCCATTTGAGCTAGTTCATTCCGATGTTTAGGGTCCATGTCCTATTACATCTAAATCTAGTTTCAAGTATTTTATCTGTGGAAATCATAGAGGAGGGGGGAGGAATACGTTTCCATTTAAAAACTTAAAATATTTTGTATCAAGTTAGATGCAATACGATAAGTGTGAATAATACATCTATATCCATTAGAACATGTCATAGCAATATAAACACAATCATAATGTTAACTTCTATCCATGACACAATCAACATTTAAACAATGTAAGCAACAATCAACACACATATAGATCTAATGCAAATATAAATGTAAAACGATAAGGTAAATAAATATATAATGAGAGAAGTAAAAGAAAGTGCAAACCAGACGCGATGATTTATAGTGGTTCGGTCACGAAGCACCTCTTCGCACTACTCCACTCCCTGAGTACCTAACTTGAGAGTTACTTCACTAGTCAATAAGCTCCATTTAGGGGGAGAAAACCATGCACAACTAAGCTTAATCTAATTTTCGACATCAAGCCAAATGTCGAGTTCTAATCCTAGCTAGAACCAATCTATCACAACTTATGTATTTTGAGGACTAAAATACTAACCACACAACTTGACTTCATGATACAACTTCACTTCACCGTACAACTTCACTTCACGACACAACTTCACTTCACCTCACAACTTTACTTCACTTTGTTTCACGACGTCACTTCACAACTTCTCTTCACTTCACAACTTTACTTCACTTCACAACTTCACTACACTTCACCTAGACACTAACAAGATCACCCCGATCTATCTAAACTTCTTATGATCACCACGATCTAACAACTATATACACCATGATCACCACGATCTAACTATTACACGAGTTTGGAATACATGGACTCGATCTATACATTGTGAATGTAAGACATGTTACAAATGCACTAACTAGCCTACGTAACTTCGTATCTTAATGATAACGAAAGTTCTTCTCTTGCACTTGGAGGAATAAGCTTGAATCACTTGGAAACAAATGCTTAAGAATAAATTATCAAAGGATTATAGGTGATGTATAAACTGATTTTAGACAGAAAAGAATTGTGTGCAAAAGGTGAGAAAATCAGTGGGGAATAGTCCAGTATTTATAGGCAAACTGGGGAGGTTTTCTGTCTGGCCGGTCCCCTTAATTAGGGTGTCGGTCCCCTTAATAATTAAGGGGACCGCCCTTATAATTAAGGGGGCCACCCAGCCTGGACGCTCCCTTTTTTGTCCTTTATGGGGTAGGTGTTTTCTAGAATATTTCTAGCCGTTTTTAGGTAGAAAATTTGAATTCAAAATATTTATTTGAATAAAACAGTTTTTTTAAATCTAAAAATGTTTTGTAAAAGTTATAAAAATGTTTGTGACATTTTTATAAAAATATGTGAGGTTAAATAAAAATTCTTTTGATCATAAAATAAATTAAGCATTTATTTATTCATACCCTAAGTGATTTATGTCGGGTGCAAACTTCATTGAAGCAGTCTTGAGACGTCGAGAGATGTTGTCGTATGAATGCATTGATGATTTGTGATGACAAGTAACTTAAGCACTTTACGTTATGTGTTATAAATTACATGTTTGTCAACACTAAAACATGAAGAGAATGTATAGATTAAATATCGTAATATTTCTACCAATAATCTCTCCCTTTTTGATGATGACAAAATATGTAAACTATAACTTATAGTAAAATGTATAAGTTTCTTGTTTACACTTCTTCTCCCCCTTTTGTCTAAGCAAAAAGGTGGACTCTTAGGCGAGACTTATACTACACTTCAAATCCTGAACCAAAGAGGCGAGCTTGCATCATCCCCAGTAAAGTCTTGCTCTTATCAACCCCGTTTAATCATCCCAAGATATCTAATTTGACACTCAAGCACCCCTTAGCTCATTTCACTCCTATGACACTTGCATTCCATGTATATAGACTTTAGCAGATCCATGGATCAAATTTGTTGCAAACTATTAACCTACATCAAAGGGTTAGTTTCATGCAACATAATATATATATATATATACATACATATATACACACACATATATGAGCGATATTAAATGGTTGGAATACACATATCAAAAAATGTGTAGATGTCATAACGGTTGCAAATCCCCCTCGGTGTACGCTCCCTTTTGTTCGAGGCACCAAGGAATCAAGCTACGGAAGTGTGCTACAAAAAAACATTAGTAGAAAAGTGCACATAATAACGATGATAGCTATATATATCAACGCATTAACGGGGAACAAGACATGCATGTCTTAAATATATGCACTCTAAACTATGCATTTTAAAAGAAAATTTAAAACCTAAACACATGCAATCGTTGTTTTAATAACAACAACCTAAATCCATGATAAAAGCAATCATGACGTATACTTAAGACATGAGAATGTTTAGGAACCAATGATAAGGTTCGACCGACACATGCTAAGACTTGACCAACACCCTTCGGTATAATACCGACTTTAATAAACGAGAACAAAATTAGTTTATTGATTGACACCCTATTATTAGGAGAATGACATCTTTCAAGATGTCATTTGGATAAGGAGTATGATCATATTTTGATCGACATGTTCCTTATGGTATCATCATCTAACCAAGATGATGATAAAGATTTGAATAGACTAAGGGTTGTATTGAGAAATTTCTAAATCCTCAAGGTTTATTTATTAAGCATTATGTATGCTTTTCATGTTTAGAGTGTTTACGGATAAACATTATCGTAAGACTTTAGGTCAAACTAAATGTTGATGATAAGGATGACGAGGGAACATAAACGAAGAAGGATGAGCGTGAATGGAAAATAGAAGGTGTTGACAATAGGTTTATTGGGTGTTTTGTTAGTTGTTAATGTTGACGAACAAAGGTGAAAATATAATACCCCGAAAATAACTTATCGACATAGATATATTAGTATGTTTGAATGAAAATAATACCAAAACGATTGTTTCTCTCATGTAATATTTGGAATAATTAATATGAAGAGGTAAATCAAAATTAAATCATCATATTCACAATAAATATATTGTATCCATATGTGTAACATTGTGTAGGGCGTTTAGAAATGGAAAGTTGTTGGAACTTTTTAATGAGTCAAAAATAATGTCTGAAGATCAAGTTGAAATCCTAGAGTTTTTGGCTAATGATCATTATATAAACTGTCACTCTCTCATTCACTTCATCGCCTACAAAATAATATACATGATAAGCCTAATCTCACTAAAAGCATGAAACGAGAGGGACAAGATTTTAGTTGACAAAAATTGCTCAAGTTGTGTTTGCATTGGGTTAAATTCCAGTTCGTCATCGTGGCTGAGTTTCAGTTCATTGTTCGATTATTTAGAGGCCGAATTTTGTTTGTTCGAGTTTGGGTCTGCTCGGATTCTAATTGATTGGTTTGCGTTTGGGTTTCGGTTGGTGTTTGGGTGTCATTGAATCTTGTTTTCATGACTTGTTCAGTTTGCTTAAATCTTTGCCCAAGCTATTTGAACTAGTCATGGAGGTACCATGACTATGTCATTGATGCACCAATGGCATGACACTATCTATGGCGGTGTGATTGGTCCACGGCATTCCCTTTTGAATGTTGGCCTTTGATTATTATTAGCTTACATATGTATGTATACTCGTCATTGTACTTGTGTATATGGATATGACTTTGGTTTGCAAGGAGCGTATGGATGCATCCTAGGTACTTTGTTCTGTTCAGTTCAGGTAAATGGTTGTGTGTGTGCTATACACCCCATATCACATTTGGTACATCAGGATTTGCAAATCCTATGTACAACTTATTATGTGGCTATATGATTATATGTGTTTAAGGTCTATTCATGTATCATGTTTAGACATTTATTTGAGCTCGTGGGCATTCCTTTGTTATTCTTGATTCTTATTCATTTGATTCATATTTCGTATGATATTGGTTTAGCAGATTCTTGTGATTCGTTTCATTCAATCTTTTGTCCTATTACCTTTTTTTATTATTATATCTGTTCACTAAGCATTAGCTCAGCCGCGTTTTCTTTTCCTGCGGTATGTAATAAGCGGGAAGCTGGTGGGATTTGGAGTGTTGGGAGAGTAGGACGCTTTTAGATGACGACCCTTTATTAGATTTTCCTTTGTTAGGATATTTAGTTTAAAGAATTATTTCGTTTGAGATCTCTTTTCATTTAGTACTTTTGTTGGCGAATATTTAATACTTTTGGAAGTCATTTTGTTTCATGACTTAGTATTTTTATTTAATAAAGTCTTCCGCTTACGTTTATATGTTCTGATATGACACCATAATGTGACTCTTGGTCTCTTTATCAGAGCGGGATGTTACAATTATGGTATCAGAGCTATTGGCTCTAACCTGTAGTATCTAAGTTATGACCTGTGAGGATTGACTTTAGGTTTTGACATGCTAGTATATAAGTTATGATCTCTGAGGATTTGCGCTAGCTTTCGTATGGAAAAATAATAATAAAATATACTTAAATCATGGCTGGTGAGGATTGGGTAGACTATATTTTAGGATATTCATTTCCGTATCATTCCTTTACGTTACTTTGATTCGGGTTCATGCTTTTAGTTTAGTCTCTTTGAAGTTCATTTCCGTTTGTACGCTAAGGAATTTGTCAGAGTATGCAACGAAAGCGTAGTGATCATCTAAGTTTTGATTACCTTAAAATTTTGTTATGTTAAGTCTTTTATTTGTATTGGGATATCTTTGAGTTTTAATAATAAAAGCTTTTTCTTTATTCTTGGCGGTTTTTGTAAAAATTCTATTAATAATTGGTATTCGTTTGAATCAACAGTTGTTGGAGTTTGCCTGATTATCGGTATTCTTTGAATGCACAATAGTTGGAAGATTGTTTCTAGTATTCATTAGAATCAACAGATTCAATTTGTTTCTGGTATTCATTGGAATCAACGGATTCAATTTGTTATCTCGTTTTATTTCTCTCACTACATTAGTTATTGCATAGGTCGACTAAGTTTCATGAACGTATAATATGATGTTTTGTTAATCGTTAGTAAAGTACTATAGATCGTCGAGAAGTAGATTTGTAGATCGTCATCTAAGAGTGTTGTGCACTTTCAACAAAAGCAACGTGCATCGTAGCTGGAGGGCTTCCTACTTTGTCTCGTCTAAACAATTAGTTTAAAGATCATCTTGTTTCAAAGTTGTTCGTCGATTCAGTGGTCAAGCTCATTTTGTCATCTCTAAGCACATCAAATTTTTCATGAGTTAATACCCTTAACAAAAGTAAGAAAAGAAACTCATACAAATGACGAGTTACATACATACCTTTTGAGACATCCCATCTGTCACTTTGTACGAGCCATGAACATGGAGAGTAACCATGCGGAGAAGTCTTAACGTGAGACAATTTTGGAGATGAAGCGGTCGTCAAGAGAAAAATGACTCCGTCTTGTAAGTTCTTGCTTAAATTTCGCGGTCAAAATTTTTTAAGGAGGGTAGAATTATAAAACCCAAGAAATTTTTTTTGTAAAATATACGTACCCATTTAAATTAAAAAAATAAATCATACCGGAACGTTCATATCTTTTCGTTAGTTGTGACGTACGCTTCGATCGAAATTTCGAGGACGAAATTATTTTTTTAAGGATGGATGAATTATAATACCCCGAAAATAACTTATTGACATAGATATATTAGTATGTTTGAATGAAAATAATACCAAAACGATTATTTCTCTAATGTAATATTTGAAATAATTAATATGAAGAGGTAAATCAAAATTAAATCATCATATTCACAATAAATATATTGTATCCATATGTGTAACATTGTGTATGGCGTTTAGCAATGGAAAGTTGTTGGAACTTTTTAATGAGTCAAAAATAATGTCCGGAGATCACGTTGAAATCCCAGAGTTTTCGGCTAATGATTATTATATAAACTATCACTCTCTCTTTCACTTCATCGCCTACAAAATAATATACATGATAAGCCTAATCTCACTAAAAGCATGAAACGAGAGGGACAAGATTTTAGTTGACAAAAATTGCTCAAGTTGTGTTTGCGTTGTGTTGAATTCTAGTTCGTCATTGTGGCTGAGTTTCAGTTCATTGTTCGATTATTTAGAGGCCGAATTTTGTTTGTTTGAGTTTGGGTCTGCTTGGGTTCTGATTGATTGGTTCCCATTTGGGTTTCGGTTGGCGTTTGGGTGTCATTGAATCTTGTGTTCGTGACTATTAGATGTCCGTACTCGTCTTAGATGTTGATCTAAGTACTTATTTGGCTCGGAGATCATGTGGATGGAAAATAAGTTGGACTTAGTTTAGGCGTCAATTTTGGCTAAGGTACATATATTCTTAATACCTACTTCTCTCTACTATTATGATTTATGCGTTGCTTCGTTCGTTCCGTTATTCATACAGATATTCCGTCCTTTTAGTAAGGACACCTCATGACTTGATTCTCATTTGTTTTAGCTACTTTGATTCATTTTATATTCCGTCTGATTTACTATCCGTACTCATAACTCATTGATATTCGTTGATATTATATTTGATTTGATATTCGCATTCATGATTCCTTTGATCTTTGTTTGAATATGATATTAGATCCGTTATCTTGATTGAATTATTGGTAAATTGTTCAGTTTGCTTAAATCTTTGCCCGAGCTATTTGAACTATTTATGGAGGTACCATGACCATGTCATTGATGCACCAATGGCATGACACTATCTGTGGCGGTGTGATTAGTCCACGGCGTTCCCTTTTAAATGATGGCCTTTGATTATTATTAGCTTACATATGTATGTATACTCGTCATTGTACTTGTGTATATGGATATGACTTTGTTTTGAAGGGAGCATATGGATGCATCCTAGGTACTTTGTTTAGTTCAGTTCAGGTGAATGGCTGTGTGTGTGCTATACACCCCATATCACATTTGGTATATCAAGAGTTGCAAATCCTGTGTATAACTTATTATGTGGCTATACGATTAAATCTGTTTAGCGTCTATTCATGTATCATGTTTAGACATTTATTTGAGCTCGTGGGCATTCCTTTGTTATTCTCGATTCTTATTCATTTGATTCATATTTCGTATGATATTGGTTTAGCAGGTTCTCGTGATTCGTTTCATTTAATCTTTTGTCCTATTACCTTGTTTTATTGTTGTATCTGTTCACTGAGCGTTAGCTCAGCTGCGTTTTCTTTTCCTGTGGCAGGTAATAAGCGAGAAGCTGGGATTTTCGTGTTGAGAGTAGGAAGCTTTTAGAGGACCAACCCATAATAGATTTCCTTTGTTTGGATTTATGTTTAAGACTTCTTTCGTTTGAAGATCTCTTTTCATTTATACTTTGATGGAATTTTAGTACTTTTGGAAGTCATTTTGTTTCATGACTTAGTATTTTTATTTAATAAAGTCTTCCGCTTGCGTTTATATGTTATGATATGACACCATAATGTGACTCTTGGTCTCTTTATCGGAGCGGGATGTTACAGAAAATGTGAAAATGGTGGAAGAAAAGTGAAAGACTCGACATTGTAATGACTTAACAACACTTGAAGATTGAATATCTTCTTTTTGTTCTTCACTTTGCTAAAAAGTAGAAATGATTTGATGAGAGACATTTCATTACGAAATTCACTTGACTTTTCACAACATAGACACACATGCTTATGAGTGTAGGGATATAATGATAAGACACATTTCATTACGAAATTCACTTGCTTATAACAACATAGGCACACATGCTTATGAGTGTCGGGATATGAGGATGAGACGCATTTCATTACGAAAATCACTTGTGGGGAATGGTTACATGGTGAATCTTTTTGTGAAGATGACTAGGTTGATAACTTGAGATTGGTAGTGGTAAGGATGACTCGGTTTTACATTGTTGGTTTCTAGTGAATAAGAATCACATATGTGAGTTCTAGAGAGTATTTGGTTAAAGGATATATGTGAACATGTGTGTTTTCCCTTCCTTTCTAATTCGCGCTCATCCAGACATAAATTTTGGAATAAAAAGAATAAATGAAGAGAAATAACGACGGAAGCGATGAGCTTGACAATGTCATGACGGATGATGGTTAGCATACGATGAACTTCATCCGCGAAGTTATGTAGCTCTTCTCGAGTATTGCGAATGTTCATAGAACAATCACACGACGAGGTACGAGGTTGTCTTAAAGGTGGTAGCGGAAATGTGGACGGAAGATATTAACCATCTAAATAATAATAGAGGTGTGATAAAGATTTTTGTGAAACGGCTTAGACATGAAGAATGAGTGACATTTTAATTTGCATTTCGCGAATTAAAAATGCTTAAACATTTCAGATGAAATGATTAAGTTGTCGAGATTTATCGGAATGTATTTAATAGTAACAAGACTATTAAAATGAGAATGACACGTTTATGGGATTTTTTTCATCATTCCTAGACCTAGACTTAAGAAGGTTTACGTTTGAGTGGTTTGGTGAAGATTTCGACGATGTTGTCTTTCGATGAAACTTTTTAGATGAAGATATTTCCTTTTGGACATTGTCGTGAAGGAAATGACGATGAATTTTGATGAGTTTTCTATCCTAAGATCGATGGATAATGTTTGATCCTCATTGTGTATGAGTTTTTTTTTTTTTTTTTTTTTTTTTTTTTTTTTTTTTTTTTTTTTTTTTTTTTTTTTTTTTTTTCGAGCATGAAATAAAACATCGAGACATTCTAAGGGGGGATGAAAGGACTAACGCAAGTGAAGCTAACTTAGTCTTAAGGTTTGTTTATGTTAAAGAGGTACGAATCATTATGTAGTTACTCGTAAGACCTTTTTCACACGAAGGTTGATGTAAGCTTTTAGCTTTAGGAAGAGCATTTTAACATATGTTGTAAAAAGGCTTGAATATGAATTTTCGGATATGACCTTAAACATTTGCGATTGCAAGTTAAAGATACTTAAATATTTCGGATGAAATATTTAAGTTGTCAAACCTACTTGGAGGAGTGTTAGATATGTATCTAACTTTTCCTCGATGAAAGAGTGGATTATTTAGAAGAAGGCAAGATGATGATTAAGGGAATGTGTGGGTGAAGACTCTAGGAGATATAAGACCATTTTACGATTCTTTTGACTTTTTAGATTTGTGACACGAACGCGAAGAAAAATATTTTAGTGTGACAAAATATATACCGAGATGCGTAAGACATATAGATATAGGCATATAAGTTTATCTAAGCATGCATCGACATAATAATCAACAAGATTAATGTGTAAGACTCTATGGCATTTAAACGTTAATTGTCATATATCAAGCTAATATAGTGCAGCTGTACAATTAACATGTAAGTCATATAAAATGACGCATACAAAACATGATAATTTTAAATGTAATCGTCATGTAAAACATGTTAGCATTTAGCATTAAGGCATTGTGTCATTTAGGATAAAACTAGAAATATTTTATCTAAATTGCTAGAAAAAGACAAATGCCTTTATAGTGGACATGCATTTAATATCTAAGAAATTAAATGTTGAGCATCAAGATTATGAGAATATATAATTGCATTACATGTGAACAAGTAATCATCTTGAAATATTAAAGCACATATGTGAGGTGCATTGTGTCTATATTGACTAAGAAGAAGCTTAATTTCAACGTGCTTAGTGTATACTCCTAATAAGATACAAAGTTCTTATGAAGTAGACTATCATTAGGCATATTTAGGAAGAGCCATTTAATCAAATTAGAGAATGAATATGAGACTATCACTAGTGGTTCTCAATTTAGGCTAAACATGACCATTTTTATGGGTTATACACCGAACCCAACTTCACTCTTGGAAGCAATTCAACCGTTATGTCAAATTGAATTTCTAGTGCAATAGATTCTCTAGTAGTCATTCTCATGTTAGACAAAATATAATTCTTATATTTGCCTAATGAAGTGTAGCAAAGATAAAATTTGTATTATCTTTCCATAGAGGGCCTAACATGACTCAACTAACATACTTTAATTCCGGTTCGCATAATCCTAATCAAGATGTGTGGAATTCTAAGATAAGCGCAAGCAAGATGTTTTAATAATTCTCCATTTCATGTCATGTGAAATGAATCTCATCAATATTATTTATCTTAATTAAGTTTTTGATTCTTTAATGATAAATAATTGAAAAGAGACATATTTTATTTTTAAACAAATATGATTTTCTAAAATTATTATTCTTATCAATGTTGTATATCATAATTAAATAAGTATTTGAATAAATGTATTTTTACTTGTTTATGCATTGACACATATTTTGATAGGTTATTTTTCAATTCTAATAACTTATATTTTTCAATTTATATGTAGTGTATTTTCTTGTAACACAACTATTTATGCTACGAAGAAAATAAAATGCATATGATATATATTATCCTTTATCAATTGTTTAATACGATAAGTCCACAAAATCTTTAAGCATAATGTTTCCCAAACATCACGTTATCCTACATGAATAAACAAGAATATTATTCTTATTTGAGAATTTAGTTAAAAGTGAATTTTAGCATTGAGTTGTGCTTTTATGTTGTATGAGCAAAGTTTGCATATATTGTTAGTTTGCTCGTGTTTGGTTTTTCGATAATGACACATTTACCAATTGCATTGCAATGTAAATTGCTTGAATATTTCGGACGAAACATCCAAGTCGTCAATCCTACTTCATTGTGTATTTTATGCATGTATTAAACATATTAGTATAATATTTGGAACACAACCATTGAACAAGTAGACTCAATATGGCATCATCAACAAAAGTATGAGTTATGATCTGATGCATATTCTTTTTTATCTAGAAAAGGAAGTAATTATTTTCATATCAATCTAGTGTGATTGAGTATGTAGATCCAAGATAATATCTTTTGTTATATATTGATATAGTCTTGAAGCTAAACAAATAAGAATCCAATTTCATGTCCATGCTCAAAAACTTATCAATTAGATTCGATAAATATATCACCCATAATTTTGAATAATGAATCGAGATATACTCGAAATCTTTCTTGACCCTTACGAACACTCATTTAAAAGAAAATAAATAAATATTTTAATAGTGTGTTCCATTAATCCTAAGATTATTCATGAGAGTGAGGTTAATGAATGATGAAAAGTTAACTTATTATTCCAAGATTGTCGTAAATTTTACTTATGCGAAAAACTATTTGTTGTTATGTATAATATACATAGTTTTTGACATTTTATGAGTATATAAATGAGTTTTCTAATAATTTTTATACAACACACATTTTTAGTAAAATACTATATGTTAAAAAAAATATAAATATGTGTGTGTGTTAGAACCATGCAAGTACAAGCTTTTTCTTTTTCTTAGTTACTAATGTATTAATACAATCATTTCTTTTGTTTAACCAACCCAAGGTCCAACAAAGCAAGTTGTTGAAAATATTTAAACGTGTTGTTGAAAATAGATTAAATCGTTAGAAATATTTAGGTGACTAGTTTTAATACATTTAATAATATATTTGACAAGTTATTGAATCTTATTCTAAAGTAATTCTTCCATACTCGAAAAGATTTACAAGATGTTTATGTAATATTTGTAAGTTAAAGTGAATCTTGCCTTATATGTGAATGCAGAACAATTTTATCATTTTAATGTAAGAAATCTATCATAAGTTCTAGTTAGGCATAATCCGGAAAACTAGCTACAAACGAATAGTGCACATGGCACATGTGCTTGGATATTCAATTAGCTAAATTTCAAATAGCAAAGATCATTTAATATTTTATATTAACAAAATTAAAACACAAATAAGTGCACATAATCATATAGCATAACACATAAAAGTACCTGTCGTCGTTTTGTGTATTAGATACAACAATGTATACTTAGCTCGGTTTTGTTTGAAAACGAATTAGTTTCCTCCCCATCTTAAAAACTAACCAATTTTAATATTTTTGAAAAGTTAATTACATTATTTTTCAAAGGTATACCAACTAGAAATGCAAGGTATACCAAGAAATGCCCGACTCGAAGGAAAATGTAAAATACAAGTTTTACGTCAAAACGACACACAAATTTTTTACCACTATGTATTATTTTGCATTTTTGATTTACTTAAGTTTGGAATAAATACTTTGAAGTATTTTTAAACGAAAGTAGACTCAATTATCTTTAAAATGACGAGTGGCACGACTTCTACGGACTTACGGTTGATTTTATATGAATTTTCAAAGTTTCTGAAAATCTGTCGAATCAAACAGGTGGCCCCTTGATTGATATGGGGGCCGACCAGGAATTAAAGGGACCGCCCTTTTGAGATAAAGGGGCCGGCACCTGGCACAGATTCGCCATTTTTGTACAAAATCATTTAGTGACTTAACGGAAAGATGTAGAACCTACTGAGTTTGATACCTAACATAAAAACACTACTTTTAAGGCTAATTTTTACTTCGAGCTAAGTTATACTAAGTGTATTTAAAAACAACGAAACTAATAAAAGTTAAGCAACAAAACACTTTTCATATTTAATCCCCTTCATGGGGTAATTTGTTACATGGTGTGCTCTATTTTTAAAACTATTTGTTTTGAAAATTAGAGAGACGTGGCTCCTGATACCAATTGTGGAAATCGTAGAGGGGGGGGGGGTGAATAACGCTTTCCATTTATAAGACTTAAAACGTTTTTATTCAAGTTGTTGCAATATGATGAGTGTAAATGATATCTTATTTCACTAAAAAAGTCATAGCAATATAAACACATAATAATGTTAACTTCTATCTATGACACAATCATATCCATAACAATTTAAAGCAACAATTCAACACACATATAGATCTAATGCAAAATAAATGTAAGGCGATAAGGTAATAAAGATGTAAAGCAAAAGGTTAAAGAAGTGCAAACACGGACGCGATGATTTATAGGGGGTTGTCATGAGCACACTCTTCGCCCTACTCCACTCCTCGAGTACCCAACTCGAGAGTTACTTTACTAGTCAACAAGCTCCTTCTAGGCGGAGAAAACCGAACACAACTAAGCTTACATCGATTTCCGACACTAAGCCAAATGTCGAGTTCTAATCCTAGCTAGAACCAATCTATCACAACTTATGTATTTTGAGGACTAAAATACTAACCGCACTACTTCACTACCCTTCACAACTTCACTTCACTTCACTTCACTTCACAACTTCACTTCACTTCACTTCACAACTTCACTTCACTACTTCACTTCACTTCACAACTTCTCTTCACTTCACTTCACAACTTCTCTTCACTTCACAACTTCACTACACTTCACCTAGACACTAACAAGATCACCCCGATCTATCGAAATTTCCTATGATCACCAAGATCTAACAACTATACACACCATGATCACCACGATCTAACTATTACACAAGTTTGGAATACATGGACTCGATCTATACATTATGAATGTAAGACATGTCACGAATGCACTAACTAGCCTACATAACTTTGTATCTTAATGATAACGAAAGTTCTTCTCTTGCACTTGGAGGAATAAGCTTGAATCACTTGGAAACAAATGCTTAAGATTAAATGATCAAAGGATTGTAGGAGAGTATAAACTGATTTAGAACAGAAAGAAAGTGTGTGCAAAAGGTAAGAAAAATAGTGGGGAATAATCCAGTATTTATAGGAAAACTGAGTTGCCTTTTTGTTTGGGCGGTCCCCTTAATTAGGGTGCCGGTCCTCTTAATAATTAAGGGGACCACCCTTAAAATTAAGGGGGCCGCCCAGCCTGGACGCTCCCTTTTTTGTCTTTTCTGGAACATTTCTTGCCGTTTTTAGGTAGAAAATTTCAATTCAAAATATTTATTTGAATAAAACATTTCTTTTAAATTTAAAAATGCTTTGTAAAAGTTATAAAAATTACTTTGATCATAAAATAAATTCCTTTGATCATAAAATAAATTAAGCATTTATTTATTCATACCTTAAGTGATTTACGTCGGGTGCAAACTTCGTTGAATCAGTCTTGAGACGTCAGGAGATGTTGTCATATGAATGCATTGATGATTTGTGATCACAAGTAACTTAAACACTTTACGTTATGTGTTATAAATTACATGTTTGTCATTAACAAAACATGAAGAGAATGTATAGATTAAATATCGTAATATTTCTACCAACATTGTCACCTTTGTTGATGACTACCCCCATGTTACTTGGCGTTATCTAACGAAGAATCGATCAGAAGGATTTACACACTTTCGCTCATTTGTTGCTGAAATGAAAATACAATTCCATGTTACTGTTCAGACGTTACGAAGTGATAATGCGAAGGAATATTTTTCAGAGACATTTCAGTCATATATGCTTCAGCATGGAATTCTTTATGAGTCATCTTGTGTCTAGAGACTAGCCCAAAACAGGGTTGCAGAACGTAAGAACCGCCATCTACTTGAGGTAGCTCGTGCACTTTTGTTTCAAATGACGGCTCCTAAACTATTTTGGGTTGATGCTGTTTCATCGGCTTATTTTTTGATAAACCGTATGCCCTCTGCTATTCTTGGTGGAAATTGCCCTATTCGGTTCTATTCCCTACAAAACCTCTATTTTCTATTGATCCTAAAATATTTGGCAGTAGGTGTTTTGTTCAGGACACTCAACCTAACATCACCAAGTTGGATCCTAAGTCGCTTAAGTGTGTTTTTCTTGGATACTCTAGCATTCAGAAAGGGTATAGATGTTATTCTCCTTAACTTCATCATTATCTTTTCTCGAGAGATGTCACTTTTCATGAAGATTTACCTTACTTTCCAGTCAATACTTATCATCACCAAGAGGAGAATGATGATTTGTTGGTTTATGTTTCTCCTACCCCTGTTGAAACCACTAAACAATCTGCAGAACTTGACAGTTATGGTACGCCCCTTAAAGTATATGCTAGGCGGCCTCGAATAACATCATATCTCGTTCGTGAACCATCCACCCAGCTAAAAGATGCAACCATTGATGCACCAAATGTTGCACCAAATGATGCACTAAATGATGCACCACATGATACACCAAATGATGCACCAAATGAAGTATCTAATGATGTACCCATTAGTGCACCTAGTGAGGCATATGGTAAGTCTGATGCACCTAGTGATGCGCCTAGTGGTTCTTATTCACCCTCGCCTTCTCCTGCACTTGAACTTGATCTACCTATTACTCTTCGGAAAGGTAAACATACCTGTAGATATCTAGTTTCTGCATTTGTTTCTTATGATGGGTTATCTACTTCCTCTTGTGCCTTTGTTGCAAACTTAGACTCAATATTAGTCCCGAAGACTGTTGGTGAAGCATTGGCCCATTATGGATGGCGTGCTGCTGTGATTGAGGAAATGAATGCTCTGGATCATAACGGTACTTGGGCTTTAGTAGATTTACCTGCTCATAAAAATCCAATCGACTGTAAATGGGTGTTTAGTGTTAAGATGAATCCTAATGGTTCAATTGCTCAATTGAAGGCTCGTTTGGTAGCTAAGGGTTATGCACAAACATATGGCATCGATTACTCTGAGATGTTCTCACCGGTCGTAAAGATATCTTCTATTCGATTGTTTATTTCTTTGGCTTCAACTTACGATTAGGCACTTGATGTGAGGGTTGCGAAGACTTCACATGAAGTTTTACAATCCCCTAGGCAGTGTACCTAATCGTTGCAGTGTAGTATAGGCAAGACTCGGGGGTTGTTATTGTTCTCTAGGAGAATAGGTTGGGAAGGCTTGATCACGGTCTTATAGAATTCTAGGGGTTGAGAGAAGATTATTTTTTTTGTTTTTATATTTTATGAAAAGCAGGTAAATCATATGGTTTGAGAGGTTAGTTTGATTAACTAATAATTAAACTAATTATAATCTAAACTACTGGTGATAACTTTATGATAAAAATATTTATTTACCTAATCATGCACTACTCCTTAGATTGCTTCTCCTAGATCTGTTGCCTTGTCACACTTGTGATGATCTATGTAAGTATTTCCTATGTCATGAACGGATTACACAAACCTGCCGTCTATTTAATATTCTGTTAGGGCAACGCACAAGTAAAGTAGTATGAAGACTATTACAAGGACCCTAAGAGTATATTAAATGCATGTGAAATAACTTAAGAGGGATCAACCATATTAGGGGTAAGGTAGTATGAAGATTGTTACCGATGGTATCCTTTCTACACTACCTGTGTTTCCCTAGACGTTTATGCCAATTTTGTTGATCCCAACTCAATATCTATTCTTTAGCTTGTAAAGATTATGTTACTTTAAATAAATTCAAAACAACAATGGTAGAAACTTTGTGAATACTAAAGAGTATGCGGAATCTACTCTTTAATACTTAGAAGAAATATTAATGAAACAGTAAACTTGAATGAACAATGATATAACCAAAAAGCTTCAATATTATTATGATGAATAATACGAGTACTTTGTCTAGTACTAAGGTTTACAACCTTGAAGCTATGTGCATGCAAAAGTGTGGATATCTCATTTTTATAACCATAACCTAGGATCTCCTTTTATACACCAAGGAGTCCTTAACAAGATAACTACAAATCTTTGAAGATACTCAAGATCTTCTATATTTCTAATCATATACATATCTTTCTAACTTTATAAGATATACACTTTGAATAAGTCCATACATATCTCTTCACACTCTTTATCTTCATGCAGTCATAATCTTCTTCTGGCAGTCTTAAGTCTTTAGCAGTATTAAGTTCTCTTCAGCAGTATTAAGTTAGTACTGGCAGTACTAACTTTTACACTAGCAGTACTAATCAGTTAGTACTGGTAGTTATAATTTGAGCAGTACAAACTTTTACTCTTGGCAGTACTAAGTGTAAAGACTTTTAATTCCCAACAAATTTAATATCTTATGGCTAGTTTTCTAGAGCTTAACATGCACATCCATCAACAAGAAGCAACATCAAAAGGATCTACAACCTAAGTTTCATGCAATCATAGGTAAATACACAGGAGGGTTTAGCCTAGCATGTTAAAGATAAAGCAAGAACATAAATCAATCAAACAACACATAGACACATTGAATGATTAATGCTAAATAATCTTACTTGATTAAAACATGGATTAAAGGTAGTTACAAATAGGGTTTTGAGGCCCTAAAAATGACCTATAAAGCTGCTAGAATGACTAGGGTTCGTCTCCCTAAAATTATACAAAGTTACACACATAAAACCCTAAAATCGGTTAAATATATATAGGAAAATCGTTGCGACGACGTCGCTTTGAAGTCCTGAATCCGTCGCTACGTAGATGATTCTAGATCTTCTTTAAGTCGGTCACGTCCTGATGGCGTCGCTAGATTCCTGACGCCATCACCAGATAGATCACGACGACGTCGTTTTATGCCTACGACACCGTCTCCACGTGCTGAATGCATAAATCTTCAAGAGATTTGGTGTAGGTCCATAATCTTGTTCGTTTCTTCTCCAAATGAGCCCAAGTCACGTGTATTTCCTCCAAATTCCATCTAAGTGCTAAAAACCTGAAAACAAATGATTAAGCACGTAATCTGGGCATATTTGCATGATTTAGGAGGTTAAATGACCCCGAAATAGTATATAAAATGACACCGCATCAAATACCCCTACACTTGGGATTTGCTTGTCCTCAAGCAAATGGGCTTTTCTACCTAGACAATAGCAATATTGGGGTCATTTAACCTTCTCTTTAAAAGTATTTCACAACACAACCTTCTAGACCTCGTAATTAAAAGCACGTAAAGTATATACTAGCACCTCACATAAGTGTTTCAGATTCTCTCTTTCTCTCGGTTGTATAATAAATTATAACATAATAGGGAAACAAAAAATCAACACTCATTACCTGTCATAGCATATAAATTACTATAGGCTTGGTAAAAGATCAAACCTCCACCATTAGGCGCAAGTATTATTCACTATTGTCGAAGAGGTCTTTTAAAGGGTTGTGGGGTGTAGGTGTAAGATAACATAAATGGAAACGGAAATGGATGAGATACATTTGGGGAGTGACTTTTGGGTGAATTTAGAGTGGAAGGGTTTGCTAATTATTTAGAGTGCTAAGCCAAAGACTCGGACATATACAAACTCTACACAACTCTATATCAATCTCTTTCTTTTTCTTTTCTTGACACTAAAATAAATATAGACATAAGCAAATGGCAGCCCGTATATTTTTTCACTCTTTTTTATATACATATTATTTATATACATTTTATTGTACACTTTTGCCCTGCCATTGCTTAAACATATAATACATCATGGGGGTTTATAGATACACCCCTACACTTGAACTTTTACATACTTGATATTTACAATCTAACTAATGACCCGATTTGAGATGGATCAACATAAAATGGAGCTTATTGTGCTTTATTGGGGGTAATAAATTACTTCTTCCCCAATTCTTCATAAGATGAATACTACCATGAATCCTAATCGTCCGAAAACTGTATTTACAAGGATAAGGACTTAGCAACCGTGTACTCAAATAATTAACTCGGGTTAAAACAATAATATACTAAAAGCGAGTACATACAAGGTAGGCTAAGGCGATTTGGGTGTAACGATTAGTTTAGAGGTTGACAATGCTCTTTATTAATAGTCCGGCTTAACCATAAAATTACGAGAACCGTGAAAAAGGATAGGCTCAGAGGGTTGTACTAGGGGTATCTTGTACTAAAATGAGTGTGAAGCACGGGTGTGGGATAGTTATATGATCGAGGTGACCATCATAACAATTACAGGTTTAAAACATGGGTTAAATCTAGTGCCTCTTATCTAGGAAATCCTAATACTTACTATGCGGTCTCAGGATTCATCACAAAAACAAGTTTTAGAATTTAATATACTACCGGTACACTTATATAATTTAATACCGATATCAATGTTCCATAAAAGGCGACCTAGACCACGTGTACACTTCCGTAACGACGGAAGAGACACATATGACTACATTCAAACCTTAACTCAAACAAGCTAAAGGTATAAATTTTGTTGGGTATCAATAATGGATACTCCAATTCCTATAGATCTAAAGGTGAACCTCACATTTTTTGGGTAGAATTTTGAGGGTTTTTTTTTTGCTAGTCATACACATTCCTATCCATGAGACGCTATTAATACTCAGTTTTCATCGGTATGTGTCATAAAAAAATTTAAAATTTGGTCAAAATTACCTTTTTATGCTATGTTTCGATATACTACCCATCATTTTAAAGAACAAGCAAATGGCAAATGAAGGAATAGTTTCTAAGGCTTATTTTCCCCCTACACTTAAGTTGAACATTGTCCCTAATGTTCAATAAAAGTACCCGTAAAAACAAATAAAGGGAAAAGAAAACAAGGAAAAGAAACTAGTACTCCCCTGGTTTGCTTAATAATAGAGAAAAAACATGCGATAACTGGTTAAATCGTCCTCCAAGAATCATCCAATGAAACTTCCTAAGAACTTCCAAGCTTCTTCTTATCAAATATAACTTGTAATCAAAGACAAAGACAACTAAACCAAGCATAAAATCAACGGGATAGATATATACAATGAGAATTTAGGGTTTTGACTCTATGAAAGCAGTAAAGATATGATGAGAGTAATGATGTATTCATAGGTTTATGCAGGTTTATAAAAGAATTATAAATTTTAAATATTGCACATTCTATTTTTAAAAAATACTTGAAAAATTTTGAATCTTCACATTGCTGGAGATGCGATGCCGTCGGGTTTTATCTCAACGCCGTTTCCAGGCATGATGAAGATTTCCTCTTCGTTTTTAATGAGAAATTTCCTGCACG